>MU225394.1:4211514-4227092 GCA_018584345.1 Thuja plicata | reverse complement strand
GTTAAAAATATTGTTATGCTCTTTTTATAGTATAATGTTTAGTTAGTACAAATTGGAATGTTGTATATAAATATTTATTACATAGGAAAAATAATTATTAATTAGTTTGAATTAATTCATTAACATGTTAGATTTGGTAGTTCTAAATCATTTCAATAATTAATTTAGAACTACAGTGAATAGTTTGTAATTATAATATTATTCCACAAATCTTGTTTGAAAAAAACTAATATGAAGCAAGCCTCCTGAATGCAATAGTACACACACACACACACACACACACACACACACACACACATATATATATATATATATTAAAAATATAATATAGTAAATTTTTTAGAATATATAATAGTTATATATTATAAATAATTGAAATTTTTAATGAAAATAACATGTTTACAATATAAAATATAAAATATAGTATTTCATAAATATACTATATATATATTTAATTCATAAATAAGTATTTAAACTTAACAAATAGTTGAATAAGAAAAAAATACTGATTTATGATTGGTTCACTGGTGTAAAACTAATTCACTATTCGTGCACAAGTGAATGCAATAGTATATTGCCTACGGCAAGTACAATAAGGTATTATACATATATATAAAATCTGTCACAAATTTATACACTATATAAAAATAAGTTAAAACTTATTTGATAAAAAGTTATATTTTATTTTTTCTTTTCTTTTTTAATAATGAATTTGGGAGTATGATTTTAAATATTCTAACCTAATATTCAATGAAATAAAGAAAACAAAACATTTATACAATTTATGAAAATAAGTGGAAATGTATTTAATAGAAATTATATATTGTTTTTCTTTTTAATAATAAATTTGAGAGTATGATTTAAAATATTTTAGCTCAAGATTTAAAATAAATGATGAATTGAAGTGGGTAAAATTTGAACATTATTTTTAAACTTTGAGCAAGCTTTGTAGGTGTAAAATTGATCTAACATTTAACTTAAAAATGTATGTTAAAATATGGTGAAAAACACATATAATGAATGATGATGTATCATTATATGTGCAAACATTTAAAATAAAGCTACCTTCCAACATGTGAATATTTAAAATGTATTGCACTTAATGTGTGGGACTGGTGAACACATTGCAATTGGAAAATCAAACCGTTGCAAAAAAATAATAAACTGAAATTGATATTGAATAAAAGTGTTATTTGACAAAATTTAAATTTAGAAGTATTCCTTCCACATCATAGCCATTAGGGTGAAATGTAGTTTTTAATCATAATTTGGCAACCTGACAAAGTTTGATCAAAGAGGAAGGCAAGTACACGGTGCCATCATGACTTGATATTATTACCATTAATGTTGTACTCTCCAAGGCCAACATGGGAGGTAGTTGGAGTGCATTGATAATCGACGAGGAATAGTCTAGAAGAAGGAATGGTTGTCCATAGGTTGTATAGGGAAAAACATTTGTTTCTCTTTTGCATTTGGCTAAGTCTATAATCTCCATGTGGATAGGTTTGCAAAACCTTAACAGAGAAGAGGGATGAAGGCCAATTTATTTTTGCAAACGACCAACCAACAACAAACATTTTGGGGGCAAGTAATTTTGAAGAGGTTGAAAGGAATTTTCCTGATAGATGACCCCCAATTTTGGCAGATTTTAGACTTGTTGCTCGGAGAAGGGTTCATGGAAATAGAGCATCGATATCGTTCCAACAAACATTTTGTCTGTAGTGTTCGCATGGGCTCTTCAACTCAGAGCACACTCATTCAACTGCAATTTAATATCTTGCACACTCATGGAGACATACTAGAATTAATTTTCATCACATGTATTTACTTAAAAATAGACCAAATATCTAGTGTACATTCTACTGTAAACAACTAAAGAACTTTCTATTATTACTCAAATCCACTTTAACATCACTATATTAAGAACAAATATATGATTTTTTTGGGTTAATGATGAGACAAATTATAGTCTCATTACTTAACACCACTTATTTTCCATTTGATTGAAACTTGAACTCTATGGTTCAATGGTTCATATAAAATCCTCCAATAGCTTGCAACTGTTGGATAGCTAAAATAATGTTGGCTTATTTAATACCCACAATAAGAATTCTTCACATAGCTCATAATCACCCATGGTCATCTTGATTAGACAATCACCTAGTTGCAAGGATAGTGAATCAATCGTCCACAGTGTCATTGAAGCCTTCAAATTCCTCTACCTTAAGCCCACTCCTCACAAAAAATCCTTCATATATAAAGTTGTGGGTAGCCCCACTAGCAAGTAGAATTGTCATCCTTTGTCTAGCAAGTACTCCTCGAATCTTAAAAGGGTGATACCTCATAGCTATCTTGATAAGGTTGCCAAAGTGCCTCACTTGCTAATTTTATTTCATTCTCTTCTTTTTCTTCTTCCTCTTAAGTATCATATAATTCCATATTACCATAATATTCAACATCTGAAACAACTTCAACATAGTGAACTTGTACTTTAGCTAAGCATATATGTCCCAGAACGCATGGTTCTTTGCAAGAGAAACACGGTTTCTTCCTTTGAAGCTTACTTATCATTTCATTATCCACCTTATTTTTGTATTTGGTACATTCCTTTATGGTAGAGTTGGAAATGTATTTTCCTAAAATTTCCCCTTGTGTTGTAAAGAATTAGATGGCTTTTGAGTAGTTACCGATTTCTTAGACATAAAAGTTTCAAGTTACAAACTTCTTTTTATAGCTTCATGCAAGGTCAAAGGTGAAAAAACTTTAACTAAAACCTTAATAGGTTCTTCAAGGTCTTCAAGAAAGAGATAGATAATCCTCTTTTTAGACATATCAGGTACCATAACAACAACTTTTTGGAAATCTTCTTCATACTCATTGATAGATTTAGTTTGCCTCAACTTTGACAACTCCTTAAAATACCAGTCCTCATCCTTGAGTTCAAATCTATCTAATAATCTCTAACTAAATTTATCATTTCAATATTCATTATGACCTTGATTGTAATATCATGATACCATTAGTCATAAGCCATGCTTTCAAGGTGTAGAGTTCCATATTGAACAACATCCTTCTACTTGATTGGGTTGAGAGTAAAAAAGGCATGTAGCTTTTGTAGCTAGGCTCTTGTTGGAATCTTGTTTGTCCCACCATAGGTAGGAGATAAGAGTTTACTCAAATTATTCTTGTGCTCTTTCTCATTGTTATTTTTCTCTATCTGATAACCATTATTTGGCAGCAAGGTATTCATCGTAGCTACATAACCTTTGAAAGGAATCAAACTCCTAAATTCATCATTCAAATTGTTATAGGTTGATTTCATTGCAACCAAATCTCCTATAGTTTTCTACATGGGATTTGAAGATGAGTTTTGAGTGGGTGCTTCATTTATAGGTAAGAACATACTTTGTTAAGATTTAGAAGAGGTTGGATTTGAAACTTTGGTCACTTTTGAAGTACTTCCTTTTTTTGTTACAAGTGTGATTGTCGTTGTAGAAAAATCTCAAACTGTTAATGCCCGATACAACCACTAGACTTATAGAATCCACAGGAGGCAGTTAAGCCCTTGTCACCAACCGTTGCTTGTACTAAATGAGACCAAGGGCACCGCCACTCGGTTCCCTTCGCAATAACCCCACCCTCAGGACACGCATGGGGTTGGAACCTATGACCAAGTTCTGATACCACTTGTTAGAATCTAGGGTTGTCATTGCACCAAAAGATCAACTTGTTAATGCCTGATACAACCACTAGACTTATAGAATCCACATGAGGTGGTTAAGCCCTTGTCACCAACCATTGTGTGTACTAAATGAGACCAAGGGCACCGTCACTCGGTTTTCCTTTGCAACATTTTCATTGTAGACATTATACTCTAAATTTTTTCTTGTACTGATCTTATAACTTATTTGGTCTCCATAATACTCTTTGCAGTTTGCTTCTAACTATTTTGAAGTTAATGAAGAAAATTTTTATGCACCTCCATAGAATCAACCATTTTCCCCTTCAATGTTTCTACTTTTGTGTCTTCTAAGGAAGAACTATCCAACAATCCTTTGTTCTTCTCATATTACAAATTTCCTATTTACCTTTCACTTGTTTGCATAAATTTTGTTTGAGCCCTCTAGCCAATAAGGTCACAAGCTTGATACCATTGTAATAACCCTTTCCAAATTATTAAACCAATTTTGAAACTTTACAGCATCTTTTAAATTCAAATTTGCAAATGAAGAGAAACAATGAAATTGAGTAAATTAAAAAGTTTACCAAAATACTTCAAATTGAAACTATATGTTGTGCACCTAACGTAGAATGTTTATTATAAATTTTAACATGGTTTTTACATTATTATTTTTTAAATACATTGGGTAATAATAATATACATTTTCTGCAAAAATACATCAAACGAAACCCAAAAATAAGAGCTCAAACACATAGAGAAACAACTGCAACTTCTAGATAAACTTCCCAAACTTATCTCAATTGTTCTTAACCACATAATACATGAGAAAAAAACCTCAAAAAAATAGAACCATAGCCTCAAGACTCCCAATGATTTACTCCAATGCAAAATACAAACAACACAAAATGTTGCAAATTATAGAGTTATCTAGCATCACAAAAACTATTGAAATTGAATGAAATATTATAAACATGATAAATGGTAATCTCTAAGTGATAATACACCATGTTGAACCTCTAATTATCATCCCTAATTAATCTAAAAATCCTCAAAGATCTTTTTCTCGAGTCTCCTTCTCCAAAGGTTTGACATCCTCTAAAGAACAACAAAAACAACTAGCAAATATCAAGTGATGAATGCATAATGAAAACCAAGAACTCCTAATATCAAAGCATATTCAAGCACACATTTGGGTGACCAAAATATGTGCCAAAGAGGACAGATGCTTTTTATTTCCAAGAATGTAACTCCTCTTCCACTTGTTCTCCAGTTCCTCACTCTCCCAATCACAACTAGCTATTTGAAGAGTTTGTCAAAAGTTTCCAAATGTCACTTAACATTCCAAAATATACCATCCAATTTCTCACACCATGTTTTACCCTCCCCATACATTTTAAAATATTATTTATTAATTTGACACTAAATTTTATTTAATTTTTTCACCTTAAAGAACATTATTTTTGGATAATTGGGCGTACTATAAATAGTAAGTCTTATTTTTGGAAAGGGGACATGAACAATTATATCTATAGATAGGGAAAAGATAGTGTACAAATATGAAAAACTCAACCACAAAAAAGCATAAAAATCCAATTCAGCTATCCATATTCACTCAATGAAAATCAGATTTGCATAAAATTAGAAATAACATAAAAACATATAAATTCAAATTATGCAAACTCAATAGCACTTCATTATTTTTCTTTCTCCTCCTAATTCAATATTGCTCTTTATGATGAGTGCACCAATATGTGTTTGAAAAGAAAGTAGAAAAATGTGGTAGAAAAATGAGGATACTCGAATCGTGGTTAGCCACAAAATGAGAAAGAAAACCCATTAAATAGAAAAAAAAAAAAGACTTGAAACTAAATGCTACAAAATGAATAGTCAAAGAGAAAAGAAGAGCCAAGAGTCAAGAGTCAATAATAGAACTAGATAATAAAATCTAATTGTAAATTTCCCTCCAAAAGCCCAAAAGACCAAAAGTCATTTAAATAAAATCAAATTTAAATGTAAAATAAAATAAGAAATAAAAAATCCATTTAAATATTAAAATATCCAAATGTACAATAAAAGACAAAATGACATAAATAAATGAAACTTATTTATCTCTAAACGAGAATAGGGAAATAAATTTAATTTTGAAAATAAAGCCAAGAACACAAGACCCAAACAAGACTAAATGAAGAGATAAATAAGACAAATCGAAAGGAAACAAAACTAGCATGAAAAAACATGAGCCAAAAACGAAAGGAAAATAAAGAGAAAATTAATCCTTGCTTTTCTTTATTAGTGCACTGTTTGTCTTTTGTAGATCTTTTTGATATAGAAAATTGGATGTGTTGCATTGCGACATATATGAAGTCAGAGAGATCTTGTGATCCTTTTTGCATGAGATCAGACATAATGTAGACAATGAATGCCTCACTCCACCTTGAAACACATACATCATGGGTTGAGGTACATGCTCCAAATTTTCATGAGAACATCCCACAAACATAAGACAAAGTAAACAATAAAATACCATGAACCATCCCGACCACTCTCACCACTCAATGATATCCTTGAGTAGCATAGAAAAATGGAAAAAGATAAATCGATGATAGATACGAAAAACCAAATAAAATACCATGAACTGTCTCGACCATTCTCATCACTCAGTGATATCCTTGAGTAGCATGGGAACATGGTGTCAAAAATGAAGTCAATGAAAGATAAGACTTACTAAACAAGAAAACCAACAACCAATCAGGTATAATTGCCAAAGTTGAAAGTTCAAAAATGATAATGATAATGATAATGATGATGATAATGATAATGATAATGATAATGATAATGACAATAATGATCAATGTGCCTGGTATCAGGAAGGACACATCTTGTATAAGACATGTGATAAATAATGAGAATGTTTTGTTTCGAGAAGGACACATCTCGTATAATACAAATGATAAATGACCAAATAATGATGATTGATTTATGATGACAAGTTTGATCGAACTGATTGCTAACATGATTGGGTAGGTTTGTTTATTGATGCATGATTTCTAAAGTGCAAGGCTCTATGTCTCCTGATTGCGTCTACTGAGATGTTTGTCTTGTCACAAAGGACAACTTATTGAAAACGAAAATGGAAATGACAAACGAAAATGAAATGCCATTGGTGTCGAAATTGATACTTTATTGCTTTAGATTTTTTAAAGTTATTATTTTTTTTGGATTTTTAAGATTTTTTTAATTTTTTTGTTCTTTTTTTTTTAGGAATTTTTACGATTTTTCATAACATTATTTAATTTTTATAATTTTTTTGAGACTTTATTTTTTTTTATCATTTTTGAAGATATTAATGCTCGAGAAAGATGTATTTGTCTGACCCCAGTGTCTAGCATGGTGGGGACATTTTTTTAATTTAGAAGTATTGCTTCCACCTCGTAGCCATTAGGGTGAAATGTAGTTTTTAATCATAATTCGGCAACCTGAGAAGGTAGATTGGAACAAAGGCTCATGGAAATATATGACACTCACAAAGAGTGTTCGAAATGCAATTTGTTTTGTCAAGTTTTCCATAATAATTCATTATTTCACAAATATATTTTCATAGTAAAGATTTTTTTTTAAACAACGTTGCACTGTGTTTCTCTATGTTCACTTTCCCTCATTCAAAATGCTTTGTACCGTGGAGTGGAAGGGTTATACCCAACTAATAAAAATTCTAACTTTGGTTTTTCCAACATGTCTTTTGGATTTGGTTTCTTATATGGTGTTCTTATCTAAAGGTATAAAGTTTTAGAAAACATGGATCAGAGAAGAAACTGAAACATGAGTTCTAAGATTTTCTTCTTTTAACCTTCAATTTATAGACGATTACATGTTAAATTCTACATATGATAAAATTCAAAGTTAGCCCAAGCATTAATGGTCAACGGTGCAGTGGTTGCATGTGTTGGGTGACTAGTCGGCTGGAGTTTAATTTTGTCTGCACTGACAACCTATCTTCGTCAATGTAATTAATTTACACCTTCTAACATCCCTCCATATCTTAATTATGCTAAAACATTTTTCAAATATCTCCTCATAATCTAGAAAGAATGGGTCCTGACCTAAGGCCTTGTTAGGTACCTATTTGTAATCACTTATCAAATTTTATCTATCAAATTGCTTCTCCTCACCATAATCTATTTGGGTTTTGACAAATTACCCTTAACCGATACACTTCTCAAGTGGTTTGTGTTGGAAATATATTGAGGCTAGGTGACTAAGAGGGGGGGTGAATCAGGAACCAATAAAAATTATTCTCTTTTATCCTTTATTAGATTGTCTAATCTAATTGCATGCATGAAACAGAAAAGCAATAAACATCCACAACACTTGACACAATATTTGGTTACCTAGAAACCTTCCAAATAGAAAGTAAAACTGGGGTGGGGATGGTACCCACAAGATTTAGTACTGCAGTATAAATTTAGCCTGTTAAAGCTTACAATTGACCACTTATGATGGCCTGCCCTATTAGGAGAAATAAGGACTCTTAGGTCCACCTTGTGAAAGGATTTGTACAATACAATTAATTATGCAACTCTGTTAGGATATTTGAAAAGGACTATTAAGTTCACTCAGTTAAAGGATTTTGTTGATACACCTGTTAGGATGAACCAGTGGATGGTCTGCTATGCAACTCTGATTTTTTGAATGAGATCCTTTGATATAATACTGATCACCTAAATGTGATAGATGAGTCTCTGTTGTTCCTTTTACTACTGTAGCCTCTTAATCAATCTACCACTTCATATTCACATATCCATACTATGCTATTCACACTTACACACATATGAATAAATAAAGTATCTTACATATATATCTTATCCAAATTAATTACCTTCATAAGTTAGCTTCCATGATATCAATAATAATAACTAAGTTGGCCCAATACTGATACTCGGGTCTAATAATCCACTCGGGTGATATACTGACACTCGAGAAATATGTTGACACTCGGGCAACATAGTAATCTCTGGCACTCGAGCTACACTGGGTACTCGGGTCACATTGATCACTTAGAGCTGGTATGTGACTCAGGTAATACTAGTGACTCAGGTGATATTGATTGCCACTATCTGCTCGGTCGACACTGCAACTGCTCGGGCTACACTTCAGGCTATTGGCTCGGTCAACATTGTAATCATATAAGTGACTAAGTGTTTTGTCACTAATTGACAACATGTATTATCATAAGGTCTACAATCTCTCCCTTTGGCATTAGTGGCCAAAAACACTTATCATACCAAAAAATGATCAAACTGCTAAGTCAAAACTCCCCCTTACCATGTGCTTGGGTACTTGCTCGAGTTTTGACAACTGCTCTGCAACTCGGTTGCAACTGACTCTATTTTTTATTTTTCAAAATGTTTTTGATTATGTGCTATGTATATCTTTCTTTGCTTTGTACATGTATTTCCTCACATATATACATATATATCTTATCTTTTCTCCTTGTAGATATACATATATTTTTCCTATCTTTCCCCCTTGTTTTTGACACAAATGCCAAAAAGAATAACTACAAGGTAATACCAAAATCTGATAGGAAATCACAATGTACCTTCAAAATTTGAGACAAGGTCTTGTCCCAATTATCTTGCAACACCTTCAGGATGTGCAACTCAATCTGAATCTCTACTGACAACTCCATCATAAGCTCTGCAACTGAAAAGTTGTTATCATGTATGAGTGTCTTTACATGAGAAATATGTTTCTGCATGACATCCATGTGTGGAAGGAGTTGGCTCTATATAGATGTAAGATATTCCCTTGTTCTACTTTCTTCCCGTAGTAACTCTGCCTGCAGATCAATAAGATAGTTGATCTTGACAAAATGTGTTGAGCTTGAACTTGGGTCAAGTGCCAACTGGTTTGCACTTGTCTTCAAATCGTTGTCTATATTTGCCAACTTATTCTTGATTTCCATCATAAAGTTGGAAGTGTCAGTCAACTTTACAAATAATGATACAACATTGTTCACAATGGTTTCTAGAGAGATAATGACAGTTGTTAGCTTTACCTGATCTATTGCAATTTTACTTGCAAAATTCTCTAGAAACTTATTCTCGAATTTCCTTTCTTCCTTCTGTAGTAATTTCTCCTGACCATTAAGATCTGTGTTGAACTTGTGAACTATGTCAACAAGTTGGTCCATAATAGAGTCATTCTCATTGACTTCAATTTCAAGAGAATCAAGGAATATACCTTTGATATCTTACAATGCTTTGTTCCTTTTCTTCTCAGCTCAGAGCTTCTTATGTCTTGCTCTTTTCTTCCACAACTCACCAAGTATATCCATTTACTCGGCTGTAAGGTTAGAAAGTTCCCAATCAGGAATCACAATGTCTTCCTCAAGATCAATTTCATC
Source organism: Thuja plicata (assembly GCA_018584345.1). NCBI lineage: Eukaryota > Viridiplantae > Streptophyta > Pinopsida > Cupressales > Cupressaceae > Thuja > Thuja plicata. Next base: position 4,217,004 of record MU225394.1, on the reverse strand, counting down.
AGTGATTATTTCTTTATCCTTGACCTTGGGATGAGGTGAAGGAATGATTTCTTTTCTTTTCCCATCATCATCCTTATCCTTTCCATCCTTAGTGTTCTCCTCAGTATTCAATTGGAATAGGTCATTAACATTCTTTGCACCAACTGTAGAAACATTCACAGTATCCATCTGTGACTCGGTTTGGCTTGGACCAGTAGTAGATAGAGCATGATGCTCGGTTCCTACTTGACTTGATGTAGATTCTGTAGTCTTTTCCTTGCTTGGAGATAAGATTTTATGAATAGGTGATTGGGGCAGGGATGCCATCACTTCTACTACTATCTGTTCAGCATTAGATTCTTCAATTGTCTGAACCTTAGGTAACTCTTCATCTTTATCCTGTATAGGAGGGTCTATACTCTATTTCTCTGCCTTATCTTCTTTCTTGATTTTAAAAATTGTTTTCCATATCTTTGTTGTGGCCTGCACACCATCCTCTATTTTATTGTTTAAGATTTGAAAAGTCCTAAACCTTGGAGTGTGATTACTCTCATACTGAGTCATAGCATATTTTTCTTCTTTACTAGTCATAGTGGGCATGACTTGCTTCAAGGTTTCCATTCTGATGTCCTTTTCAATTTGTACTGCATTATGCCAGTGAATTGTGATTGCCTTGAGAAGGTCTTCAATCATATGGATTTCCAATTCAGATGGATCATACTTCCATCTTTCCATTTTCTCTACTAATGCATCCTCAATCATCTTCTGCTCATCTTTGGTTCTGGAAGCATACTGAACAATGATTTGAGAGATCCCATACCCCTACCTCCTTTCAAATATTTAATCCTCTACTCAAAGGTAGTTGGTGACTTCTTGAATATGATTGTATCTTCTTCTTCATCTTCCTTAGGCAATTTCAGTTTTCTTCTGGATCTAGTGAAAGCAGGGGTAGAGGCCTTAGGTGTTTTCTTGGGGGCTAGCCTCTTCTTCTTAGGAGGCTCTGCTTCCACCTATTTTTCTTCTTTCTTAGATTCATCATCTTCTATCTTTATGTCATCTCCTTTTCTTTTAGTGATTGAAGGAGGAGAGTCAGAAGGCTTTCCATATTTCTTTACAATCTTCTCAATTCTCTTCCTTCCTCACTTTAGGATTTTAGGAATCTCAATTTTCAAAGATATTCTTCCCTTTGCTTCTTTATATAAGTATGAACATATGGTGCTTTGGGGTCAACATGCTCATTCAAAAGAGCTTCAATGACGTCTCTGGTATCATCTATGTTAACCTCATATGCAAGAGGTTTCACCCATGCAACCCTAGGCTTGATTGCTTGAATGTATACCTTGTCACGGTCAACTAGGAAGAAAATATCAGTCTTATAGTCTTCTACCAATTGTTTAGGAATTTTGTATCTATTCTGCATCTTCTCTTTGAAATTCTCAAAGTATGCATCCATGATGCTCTCAAAATTATCTCCTAATTCTCCTATAAATTCATTTATCTGATAAAGTATGGGTCTGTCCTTTTTTCATACAATTGTGCCTTTGGAAAGAAAAAAATTCTGAACATAAAAGAATATGCATACCAAGAGTGAACCAAAATTTCATGGATTGGTCTTGGATGCCCGGATGCTCTCCATGTTTTTTCTCAATTGAATGTGCTGCAACTCAGCAAGGTCGAATGAAAGATTGTTCTTGACCACTTTGTATGCCAAGTCCACAACCTCACATGGTACACTGTTTGGTCAGATTGAACTGTGTATCTTGTGTGCAATCACATGAATACCAAACTTTAATTCCATGTCTGTGACTCCATTCAATTTCATGCCTCTTCCATCCCACTCGGTAAGAGTCTTCTTGGCTAGGTCATCTTGGGGTAGGGTTTTGGTTGCCTTGGATTTGTCGAGCATTGGGTACCTTGTCACATGATGTACCATTATATTGGTGATCTTCACTGGTTACTCCAACCAAAGATGCATGTCATGAACATGACTCAGAACAAATCTAATCCATTTTATCTGGAAGTTATGCGGTATATGAAACATGTGGGTTAAACCCTTGAATTCAAGGTGTTTGTGTTCCGGCTTCAGATTTCCATCTACACAAATTTTCTCATATGCTTGATTCATCTCCAGTGTGCCTAGATGTTGAATGGTGTAATGATAGAAAGCTCATATGTCGTTAATCAACAATACCTTTGGAGGAATTTGGGAATGGGCTCCCATCAAATTTGTCTCTACTGCAATTGCTGGGATGAAGCTTAAACTTTGGCGGTTCGTGGACAACATTCCTCAATAACATCTCAGATCCCTTCTTAACCTTACTGCTAGATGAAGACACCATAATCGCTCAGAAAACTTTGCTATAAAAAATTTTGAACACAAATTCACTCTGTAATCGTTATAGCTCTTACTCTGTAAACTATAAACAATAACCCTTTGATTTCACCATTTATGAGAAATTTCATCATAGATTTTCATTAAATGCTCCGTACTTGGTAGTTGTGATAGCTCAAGTAGTTCTCCCAGACTTGCTCGGAAGCTCGACAAAAACTAACCTTTACATCTTCAAAACCATACAACCTGACTTAACTCGGTTAAGCCTAAGTAACTCGGATGTAACTAAGATCCTAACTCAGTTAGAACTATAATGTGTCCTAGTACATCAATATGCATATTTGGACTTGCTAGCATGTCTGGAACTGATGTATAATGGCTTGTATGCATAGTTCCAGTTTTCTCCTTGCATGTTTATTCGGAGATGGTGGATACACCCAACTCACTATTTTGGGTGTCATTCAATCCTTCATTGTTTTGGTCTGAATTCTCAGAAGACTTCCTTACCCACTACTGACTCATCTATGTTCTACTTTCAGAAATTTTTTCTTTGCCTTTCTCGAAACCAATATCCACTTTTTCTCTATTCATGCAATTCTTGCTTAGATGACCGAGTTGTTTAAACACATAACATCTCTTAGTAGGATTCCTTTTTCTGAGATGAGTCTTTGCACAATTTGCACCAATGTGCCCATACTCACCACAATGACAACATCTGCTCCATGTATTGTAATCCAAACCAAAAATTTCTTTAGCTAGTTATTCAGCAGGGTTCCATTTCTTAGTTCTGCACTCGGAAGACTTATGACCTTGTTTGTTATAATTAAAACATTTTCCTTCAAACTTAGGTTTCTCAGTACATACACTTGCACTATGTCTATGTTTGCTGCACCTGTAGCATTTACCATTAAAATTGAGTTTCCATTGCTCCAAAACTTATTTGATGTATGCCCTAACTTACCACAATGATTACATGTAGGTTTCTTGTTATGTTGACTTCCTTGTTGTGAGGATCCACCCATTTCAGTATAACCTAATCCATTCTATCCATTATGTCTGAAATGAGTTTGCTATGTCAACTGATCCATGCTCATTTGTGAATTCATCATACTCTCATTGATATGTTTTTTAGTATTGATATCATTCTGCAGTCTTTCATTTTCAGTCCTTAAATTGATAACTTCTTGATTTGAACTATTGAGTTGATTTATTATATCTTCTTGCTGAAGTGACAAATGATGGATTTCTTTTTCTTTTTCCTCTAATCTTGTACTTATCAATATTTTATCTTCTTGTGCCATTTCTCTGTCATTTTTTGCTTGATTCTTTTGTTCGATGACTTCACATATTCTTACTTCAACTTTCTGAATTCTTCATGTAAATTGAGATTCTTTGCAAGTAGGTCTTCAATGGTTGCATCAGCTTCTTCAGAACTTCTTTCTCTGCATAAATCTTCAATTCTTTCTTCTATGTAATTTTTATCATTCATTTGCACTGCTAAATCTTTTCTTGTTTTCAGGGAATGAGAGAGCTTCTCCTTGAGTTTTCTCATTTGATTCCCGACCACTTGTAGATCTAGATTTTCATTTTCAATGGATTTCTCCAGTCTGTATATTTCCATTTCCTCTGATCTTTGTTCAAGCTGTTAAACTTCTGACAAGAGAACCTTTATCTCTAATACCATTTGTTGGAAATATATTGAGGCTAGGTGACTGGGGGGGGGGTGAATCAAGAACCAATATAACTTATTCTCTTTTATCCTTTATTAGATTATCTAATCTAATTGCATGCATGAAACAAAAAACAAATGAACATCCACAAAACTTGACACAATATTTGGTTACCCAAAAACTTTCCAAATAGAAATTAAAACTAGGGTGGTGATTGTACCCAAAAGATTTAGTACAACAGTATAAATTTAGCTTGTTAAAGCTTACAATTGACCGCTTCTAATGGCCTATCCTATTAGGAGAAATAAGGACCGTTAGGTCCACCTTGTGAAAGGATTTGTACAATACAATTAAGTATGCAACTCTGTTAGGAGATTTGAAAAAGACTGTTAAGTCCATCGGGTTAAAGGATTTTATTGATACACCTGTTAGGATGAACCAGTGGATGATCTTCTATGCAACTTTGATTTTCTAAATGAGATCCTCTTATATAATAATGATCACCTGAATGTGATAGATGAGTCTCTGTTGTTCCTTTTACTATTGTAGCCTCTTAATCAATCTGCCACTTCATATTCACATATCCATACCCTACTATTCACACTTACACACATTTGGATAAATAAAGTATCTTACATATATATCTTATCCAAATCAATTACCTTCATAAGTTAGCTTCCATGATATCAATAATAATAACTAAGTCAGCCCAATACTAATACTCGGGTCCAGTAATCGACTCAGGTGATATACTGACACTCATGCAATATGCTGGCGCTCGGGCGACATAGTAATGTCTGGCACATGGGCTACACTGGGTACTAGGTTACATTGATCACTCAGAGCTGGTATGCAACTCGAGTAATACCGGTGACTCGGGTGATACTGATTTCCACTATCTTCTCGATCAACACTGCAACTGCTCGGGATACACTTCAAGCTGTTGGCTCAGTCAACACTGTAATCATATAAGTGTCAATTGTTTTGGCACTAATTGATAACATGTCTTTCCATAAGGTCTACAATTTCTTTCTAACCACAAATTCTTCACACAAATGGTTTCTAACTGACCATAAACTATGTACTTGAGTGGTTTTGGCTATCCACGAACCTCACATACAAGAGGTTATTGTTTACCATGATCCTCATAGATAGTTTTGGATTACCACAAATCTCATGTGCAAGTGGTTACTACTGACCACAAAACTTCACAAATGGTTTTGGATTATGATGAAGAGTGCTCCCCTTAATACCACAAACACATAACAGAAACAGAGAAGCAACAGCAATTTGCAAGAATAGAAAATGGACTTCTTATTATCTCCACAAATGCGGAATTACAAACTTTCAAAACTACAATATGCAAAGCCACATGGGCATTCCCCTTTACAATATTCTGTAGGACAAAGCCTCAAATTATTACCCAGATCTACCCAGAACTGTCCCGAACTGCCTAAAACAACACTACGGGCCTTCTTTATATAGGCAATTTCCACCGCCCGAGAAGGT
>MU225394.1:4164473-4199080 GCA_018584345.1 Thuja plicata | reverse complement strand
CTTTTGTTTGGAATTCATCTAACACTTGCTTTATGATTAGTTGAGAATCACCAAAGACTTGGATATCCGTGATGTTCCACTGGATGGCCATGCTGAGTCCTGCAATCAGTGCCTCATATTCTGCTATGTTGTTAGTGCAAGGAAATCACAGTTTGAATGATTTTGGGATGTAGTCACCTTGTGGGGTAACAAATAGGATTCTTGCCCCAGAACCATGAGATGTATATGAACCATCAAAGAATAACTTCTAGGCTGGTTGTTCTTTGATCATGCATAGATGTTCATCGGGAAACTCCATGACTAACAGATATGCGTCAATCAATGGTGCCTCTGCTAACTGATCTACAATGACTTGACCTTTGACGACTTTTCTATCAATATATTGGATGTCAAACTCGCTGAGAAGCATTACCCATTTAGCCATGTGGCCTGTAAGAGTTGTTTTAGATAGTAGATACTTGAGTGGGTCTACGTTTGATATAAGCTTGAGTGTGTGACTGAGCATGTAGTGACAAAGCTTTTGAGTGGCAAAGACCACTGCTAGGCATGCTTTTTTCCATTGGTGTATAATTTAGCTCATAACCCACCAAAGTGCGGCTGATGTAGTAGATAGCACGCTCTTTTCCATTGTCATCTAACTGTTCTAGGAGTGCCTCTAGTGCTATTGTTGTTGCAGATATATATATAATATGAGAGGTTTTCCTAGTGTAGGCTGCACTAGAATAGGTGAATTTTATAGATATTCCTTGATTTTGTCCAAGCTTCTTTGGCATATAGGATCCCATTTGAAACTATGATCTTTCCTCAAAAAATGCGTGAAAGGTTGGCATTTGTTTGCAAGCTGTGATATGAAGTGGCACACTAATTGAAGCTTTCCCTGTAGACTATACAGTTCTCTGAGTGTCTTTGGTGGAGGCATTTCCATGATTGCTTTAACCTTTTTAGGATCTATCTCGATCCCACGTTGTGATACGATGAAGCCAAGGATCTTTCCTGATGTAACTCTGAAGACACATTTCTTTGGATTTATCTTGAGACCATAATGTCAAAGTCGATCAAACACTACCTCTAGATCATTTAGGTGATCCATTTTGTTTTGTGATTTAGCCAATATACCATCCACGTAATCTTCAAGGATCTTATGGATCATGTCATGGAAGATGACAGTCATGGCCCTCTGATATGTTGCTCCAACATTGTTAAGCCCAAATGACATCATGTTGTAACTGAAGGTACCCCATAGGGTTGTAAATGTTGTCTTATGGTGATCTTCTTCTACTATACAGATCTGATTATATCCTAAAAGTCCATCCATGAGAGACAACATCTCATGTTCGGCGGTGAGGTCCACTATCATGTCGATATTAGGCGATGGAAAGTCATCTTTTGGACATGCTTTATTGGGATCTCAAAAGTCGATGCAGATTTTGGAGTTATCTGGCTTAGAGACTGGGACCATATTTGAAATCCAATCTGAGTAATCTATCACTCTAATGATTCTAGCTGCTAAGAGCTTTTCAAGTTCTGCTTTGACCATTAATGAAACTTTGGGATGCATTTTCTGGAGCTTTTGTTTGACAGGTTTAATGTTAGGATCCATAGATAAATGATGTACTACAAGTTTTGGATCTAAGCTAGGACTGTGAGAGTAGGACCATGTAAAGATGTTTGGATATTCTCTTAAAAGAGCTATGAAGGCCATTTCTTCTTCTTTTGTCAAGGATGCTGCAATGTGAGTGAGGTGAGGCTGGTCCTCTGTACCCAGATTAACAGGCTAGGTTTCCTCAATGAGAATAGATGACTATTTTGATTTGTAATCATGGATAATAGGGAGCGGAGAATATCCATCTCCTGGCACCTTAGAAAGGTTTTCACCAGGAGATACGCCTTTTATTTTTTCTTTTTTCCGATCTGATAGTTCCCCAGAAGGGTTTTCACTAAGAGATACATTTTTTTCTTTTTTTTTTTCTTTTCAATTTTGCGGCTAGAGTCCTCCTCTCCCCCAAAGTATGCTTCCAGGTTCAAGGTGTATACATGTGTGGAAGTCTACCCCCAATCTAGTTGCTGATCTGTAGCTTCCATGAAGTCTAGGAGCGTGACCATGCTTTCAAACTTGTCTATCATGACGATGCTTGGTTGGTCCCAGTTAATGAGTTTGGGATGGAGGAGTGGAAGGTCAATGAAGTGGGGGGATAATTGGTGAAGGACAGAGTTACCAAGGAAAATTTCAATATCAATATCATCATAAGCTCTCACAATTTTCTCTTTCAGGATATTTTTGAATTCGCATATGTTACCCAGGGGAATGTGATAGGTTAGACTGGTTTGCTTAGTACCCCTAGTCATGTTATGGCCAAGGCAAGATGTATCATGTTCAAATCCTAGACCAATGTGCTTTTGAAGTTTGGAGGGAACAATGGGGGCTCTCATGCCTTTTTCTTCAGAGCCTAGTCCACCTCCTTGATAGTTCCACTTTTCGGTGACCAATTTGTGAGCAGAGGGATATTTATATTTGAAGTGACTCAGGAGGCCACTATCAGGAGGTGTGGGATCTTTGTAGAGTTATTGATTGATATTAGGTGTAATTTCCTAATGAGAAAGAAAGGTGGTAGGACCTAATTGCATTAGTTCAGGAGGATTTTTCTGAATGTAACTGGATGGACACCCATGGGTATGTGGATCAACTAGGAGGGCTCCAACAGTGAAGGCATCAGTTAGACTATTTTCTCCACAACCTTGGTGGTCAATCTTGACAGTGGATAGAGTGGATGAAAGGATGGTGTTTGGATTTGGAAGGGTTCTAGAGGAACTGGCTATAGATGTGCCAAGGTCAGTCCCAGGATAATGATTTGAATTTGGATGGGAGGCTTCCAATGCATGGCAGTATGCAAAGGGCTTGGGATATGCATGGATAGTGATCTCAACTTCTTTGTGTGGAAACTTGATACACTGATGATAGGTGGAAGGGATGGCCTGCATAGAGTGAATCCATGGGTGTCCAAGGAGGATGTTGTATGGGAGGTCAAGATCGACCACATGGAAAATTGTCTCTTGTATTGTTGGGCCCAGTTGAATGGGCAAGGAGATTGTACCTTCTGATGTTCATTCTAGATTTTCATAGGCTTTAATTGTGATGACATCATTCATGATATCAGCTTCAGTGTATCCCAGTTCCTTGAAAAAATTTAAAGTACATAGATTCAAGGCCGAACCATTATCTATCATGACTCTCTTAACAACAAAGTTTCAGACCATGACGAAAATGCAAAGAGGGAGGATATGATCAGGCTCAATAGATGGCATTTTAGTGAGTTTGAAAGAGATAGCATAAGATGTGGATAAGTGACTCACAAGGTTTTGAAACTGACCGGGATCTATGTTGTTGGGAACACGTGACTCTTGCAAAGATTTATTCAAGATCTCTTGATGGACTGGTGATGTGCGCAAGAGATTCAAGATGGATATTTGGGCGGGTGTATTCCCTAGATGTTATAATAAGTTATATTGTGCCCCAGAGGATGAGGTAGTACTAGAACCAAAAATAGTTATGCGTCCACGATGTGTGGTAACAACACAATTAGTATCAGCGCCTTTCACATGAATGACATTGACAGATGGCTCAACTTGGGATATACAACTGATGATGCTACCATACTCAACATGAGCTGTAGTGTTATTACTAGTATGGGTACTTTGTTTTCCTTTGTCCTAATTGGATGTTGAAGCAATGTGTGTGTTGGTAGGTCCCGTGTTATTGTCATGGTTTGGGAATACATTTTGATAGATCTTCAGATTGCTATTGGGCGAGGTTTTGTTTGTAGAATCTACTTCAATATCCTTGTGATCAATTAGGTCTTGGATGTAGTGTTTTAAATTCATGTGCTTGATCATGGCGTGTCCTTTAACACGATGGTAGTCACAATATTCATTAGCATTGAACCATTGCGGTTTTGGAGAAGAGTCATCAAAAGGTTGCGTCAGTGGAGGATATACTACTAGGTTTGCTGCTACCATTCTTTGGAAAATAACATCGATAGGTTCACCCAAAGGGGTGAATGTGCACTTAGGTACATTTTGATCTCTTATCAGTCTACTCTATCCCTGCTGGACTGATATTGCATTAGTCTGATGCTGGAAACGCTGGGGATTATGCTGATAATTGGGTTGGTTAGCTTGTTGTGGACGTATGGTTTGTTGTGGCATGGGTTGGTGGTGGGTTGCTTGGTGACATACTGGGGGAGGTGGAAATTGTTGATACTATGGTTTTTGATAGGTTAGTGTGGGGGGATTTTTTTGATAGTGCGGTGGTTGTTGGTATGCCTACACTAGGGAGTTATGGGGATAGTGTTATGGTTGTTGGTATGTGGGAGTGGATGATTAAGGACCTGCCATAACAATATGGACATGTTTAGTGTCAGTGGCTCCATCAGTTATGACATTCTTATTTTTGTTCCAATATCTGGAGTGATCATTGTTGCCTCTATCAGGTTGTGATTCTTTATAGTGCTTTATGGCACCATCTTCTACAAGACCTCTTTCAAGATCCATGCCTTTGATTCTGATGTCCTGATAGGTCTGTATACAATTCATGTGCATATGATAGGCAAGCTTGGGATGAAGGTTGTTAATAAAGATCTTGATGAGATGTTGCTTGGGGGGTTGATAGGACAACCTTGTGGTAAGTCCTTGCCAGCGCTGAAGGTAATTTGCCAAGCTTTCTCCTCCCTTCTGTTTGGAATTACATAAATCGAGCAGGGAGAGTTCATTCTCAACATTGTGTGTGTATTGGGCCACAAAATTCTTTAATAGTTTGGCGAAAGTAGAGACTGTGCCATAAGGGATCTTGTAGAACCACTCAAGAGTGGTCCCTCCTAAGCTTTTGGGAAATAGCCTCATGAGGAAGTTATCGCTATAGGCCAATTCTTGGAATGCCATGTATAATTATTTCACGTGGCTCACAGGATCGCCCTTCCCTCGATATTTGTCAAACTTGGGTGTTTAAAAGTGCTTGGGGAAGGGTATGGCATTGATAGATCTATCAAATGGGTAAGGAAAAACTTCCTCAAATTTGAAGGTCTTTGCTTCAGTTCCAGCATGTAGCTCTTTTAAAACATTCTTCATTTCCTCCCATTTTGAATTGGCTAGTGGGGGATTGTTATTTGCTGGCATGTTGATCCTGCTCATGAGACAAGGGTCAAATGGAGCTGGTGAATATAGAGGGTTTTGCAGAGGGTATTGTGGTGTTTGGTCAATATAGATAGGTTGTTGGGGTGATGAGAACTATAATTGAGGGGAATAGTGTGGTCGAGGGGGTGGCAATGCATGTTGTTGTTGTTGTATCTGCTGGAAGTAGGCCTGTATCTACTGAGGTGTTGGATAAGTGAGCTGAGATGATAGTGCACTTGCATTAGGTGGTGGTGCCATATTGCCAAAGGATGGTAGATAGGTGTTCTGAGGTGGAATTCCCCCAGTGGGTGGAATGAAGTAGTTGGGATTGATGGGTGCATTGGTTTTCTATGGTGGAGGGACTGTTTGTGAGGTAGTGGAAGATAGCATAGCCAGGTAATTGGCATAGCTGGGTTGTGGCTACTGGGTAGATAGGGTGGCAGAGTGCGTACTTGAAAAAGGATTCATAATTTGTTGTAGCACCTATGCAATGAGTGGATTAGGATTCTACGCTGATGGTTGTGGTTGCTGGGTAGGTTGAATAGGAGGTGGTGCTATGGTGAAAGGGCTATACTATGGCTGTGCATGAGAAGCAAAGGGATTTGTGCTTTGTAGCTAGGATTGCTAGGGTTGTTGCTGTGGGATTGGGGGGATAGGAATTTGTGTTGAGGCAAAGGGGTTGAATTATGGTTGTTGTGTACAAGATGTAAATGGATTGGTGGTCTGCTACTATTCAGGTATTTCCAAGGCTTGTATGGTGGCTTGTTAGTTATTCCAAGTGGATGAGGAAGCACCTTGTGCTGGTTGACTATTTTGAGGAAGTGGTGGTGGAGGAATTGGGTTGGATTGCGCTTGCGAAAGAACTGCTGGCATATGTTGTGAGTGTGTTGTTGGCAGAGTGGGGAAAGTGGGCCCTTGTGGTACTAAGGGTTGGTAGGTGGCATGCCTGTGGTGAAGTATGCTTTCTTCTGTGGGTATGCTATGGAGGAAAAGGGAGGAACAGGCATGGAGATTTGAGTGCTTTGATGCTGTGAACTGGTTGCTACATTTTGAATGGGTTGAGTGGGGATGGGTGGAATATTGGTTTGCAGAGTGTTGACTGGTAGTGGTGGGAATTGTGTGATAAATGTTGGGATTGCTTGGGAAAGTGGAGAGACTGTGTTTTGAAGAGGCACAGGCACTTGCATAGTGATGGGATGTATTGCTTGCACTGTAGATGGTGGATTGGGAGGCGAGGCTCCCATGACTGCGAACGAGGTAGATGGAGGTGTTGTGTGCACTATGGAAGGTGGGATGGAAGGTTGTATCATCTGTGAGATAAGAGATCCTACCTACAAGGCTCGCTGAAGGGGTTCAACAACTTCATTTTGGATGGTATAAGGACTTGCTCCTAAAATTCCCATAGGTTGTGTGATAAGCGTGGGTATAATCCAAGGTGGGAATTGGATTCCTTGTTGCTGAATATCGGTGAGTACCTGATTGTTGTTGCATCCACTCATGTCTCTTACCATGTGAGCATGTGCTGGATGATTGATGAATGTTTTGATAGTACTCATGGTGGGAATCTCATTAGTGTCTACCCAAATGTGTTGGATAGGTAGGTTATGTCGTGGATCAAAGGAATCCATTGCGTTAGAGTGATCTATCATTGGGTCAGATGAACTAGCTGATTGATTAAGGGTCATGTCTTTCCTCTTCTTAGTGGATCGTGTGATGGGTGGCATGAAATGAATCTCCTAAAGAGTTGGATGCAAGATACAAGATAAAATGCAAGGATTGTTCTAAAAAGGACTAAGGATGACGATGCTAAGATGACGATCTAGGATGATGCTATCTATGATGATGGGGATGCTTCCTGAAATACTAAGGATGACTAGGTAAAAAAAAAAGAATGATTAAGGATTTCTTTCCTAATGTATGATCAAGGTGGATATGATTGCCAAAACCTAGGACAGACTTGTGGTCTTTGGTTTGATGGGATTCTCGATCAATGTGAACCAACCTTTTTCTCAAGGTGATGTGGTTTCACAGATGGAGGGGGTTATCTTAGAATAGTGTGTCATTCTAAAGATACCTAAGATGATGATGCTTCACTTAGGATGAAGGGTAAGCAACTCAAAAAGAGGCTAGGATACCAAGTGAAGGATGCGCTTTCTAGGATGATAAGGATTGCTAAAAGTTGATGCAAGGTTTCTAGGATGGATCTAGGGTTTGCTAAGATTGGTTTAGGATTAACTAGGATGGTTTAGGATTGGTTTAGGATTTCTAAGGGATGGTTTAGGATTGAATGCATATTTATGCTAGGATTATGCTTTGGATGATGTGTGATGTGTTTCTAGGGATGAAAAATAGGGAAGTCCTAAATGCAGGCAAAGTGATCTAAGAAGAGGAAGGGTGACTGATTGTAGTGATGAAGTTGCTAGGCATACTGTGTGAAATTAGGTACATGTGTTTGCATGAACAACTGAATGATAGGCTAGATTGGTGGAGTGCTCAAAGTGAATGAAGGCATTGTTGGTGTAGAATTTTTGCAGAAAACAAAGAATTTTTTAGTTGTACTAGACCCTCTCGTATTTCTCAAGTTTGTGGTTTTCTACTTTAATGATTTTAGTGATATACTGATATTTATTGGCCTCTTCGGTTATAGCCTTTTGTTCTTGTTAGATATGTGGCAAATGAGTCTTCACTTTCTGATGCTTGGTGGAATTGGACATGAGTTCAATCTGATACTTTTGTAGGCAGTGACTACGACAAGTGTGCCTTGGATCATTTTTTCTTTTGGAACAAGTGATGAACTTTTGGAATTTGTGAGCAAACAATCTTGGAAGAGGCAAAGAAACCTTGCAAGAAGCATGGAATTTTGATCTCCTTGGAAAAAGGACTTTCAAAACTTTTAGATTTGTGTATGTTCAAGAACTATTTTGCATAAGGTTTGTAACACTGAAAACATGTACAAGTACTTTCTACCTTAAGGATGCGGTGAGCTTGAAAACCTTTGTCCGCATATGTAGGCACACACACAAGAGCTAATCAGAATATGACCACCATCAACCATGCTATGGCTCCATGATGTCGTATTAGCCGACTCCAAATGCTCAGGGTGGCATGAATGTGTGAATTTCTCAGGGAAGTTACTATCTTCCTTGCCTTGCCGATTATCAAGCTTTCAGGGATGGATCAGGCAGGTTGCTAGATTGATTAGTTGATAGTATTTTCGTGGTGTCCCCGCAATCAGTTTGTACAACATGACTCACTTAAGATCCTATTTTAATCATGCCGATATGCTGGGGAGTTCACCCAGTCCAGACTACCATTGAACACGACCCGCCCAAGCTTGAAAGGATATAGACGCTCTTTTGGTTAGCGCCTTATTTATATACCAGCCAAAGGATTTTACCAATTTGGGGTCATTCTCCAGAAGGACTCATGCTTCTACTGGACAGGCCCCTCTACGTAGATCTAAAGATTTATCTAGAGTAGATCTGCAAAAAAAGTTTGAACGCTCACAATCACCTTTCTCTTGCACCAACGACCATGAGAGCCAATGGGAGAGGATAGTGCATGAAGTGAGGTTGCGTTCTACAAAAGTTTGTGCAAGTGCACCAAACACATAAAACACGCGATTGATTTTTGATAAGTTAGGCAATGTGTGTTTGATCTAAAACTTAAATGAACTCGCAAGCTTGTTCTTTTTATGAGCACCAAAGTGAGATATTGTTTGCCTTATTTAATTTGTCATTATGCATTCGAGATTGAGTTTGTTTGATGTTCGATTTTAAACCCAAGAGGAAATGTGTGATTACTTTTTCAAACTTTAAAACCCAAAAGGCGAAGTGTTTGATAGTTAGTTCAATTTTAAGATCCAAAAACAAGATGTGTGATTTGATTGTTCAGTTTTAAACCCAAAATTAGATGTTTGATTTGTTCATTTACCTTAAAGCATTCGAGATTTTGTGCATGTTCATTTTAAGCCCAAAAAAGAAATATTGACTTTTGTTGAATTTTTGACTTTTGAATTTTGTTGACTTTGACTTTTGGTGACTTTGAAACCCAAAACCAAGTGTGAAATGATGTGAGTACATACACTATTCTTTTTAAACACCAAAAAGAGAAATGGGAATTTTTTAATCAAAAGATTATGTGCTTTCTTACCAAACTAGATGGCTAACCTGTAGACCTGTAAAAAAAAAGAAAATAGTTAGTAAGAGTGCATTATTGTAGGTTTACAGTGCCTTTCCCCCATGTTTTTACAAATAATGGTCCCAGTGATATAGACCACATTTCAACAACTGGGTAATAGAGAGAAAGTAGAAAGAAGATAGAAGGAATATAATCTTCTTGTTTGCGTATCAATGATATTCGTGGAAGCGTAACAGAGAGAAATTAGAAAGAAGATAGAAGGAATATAGTCTTCTTGCCCTTTTCAACCTACAAAAGAAAATAAGAGCTTGTAAAACATACTCAGCCAACAAAAACATATTAGCTTAGAGGGTTAGTTTGCAAGAAAAACAATGAAAAGGAACCTGTGAAGTGGGTCCCATCGGGCGTGCCAGAATGTGAGAAAGGAAAATCTAGTTGTAAAGGAATACGATAATTAGATTAAATAATTCTACAACTAAATAAATAAGCTGCATACATGATTGAACCAAAAAATAAAAAATTAAACAATAAGGAAACAAGGAAGTGCAAACCTCCTCAAACTGAATCTAAGCTCCCCTTTTGATTTATTCATGCTTATGGATGTGTGCTCAAGATGTTCTCCAAGCTTCAAAGGTATGTTCTCTAAACTGACATTATAAGTTTACTCTTCAAGATTGGAATATCTAAGCTAAAATTGACATTATGATATTACTTCAAAAGATGGATGAAATGTGAAGGAATGAACCTTCTATTTATAGGAAATGGGGTTGAAAATGGGTGGTTCAGATGCAAATATGAAGAGAGGTCAAGATGCCACTAGAAGAGAGCACATGGATTGTGATTCTTCAAGTGCATCAAATTGTGACACTTTTCACGATATTATTGGGTTGAAGTAGGGAGGAATGTGACCATTTAGGGAAATGGACCAAGAAGCCTCTAGAAGATAAGGCTCATAAAGAGGGTGTAAGAGATATTTATGAGGGTGTAAGAGATATTTATTCTTAAGGATAAGCATGGCTTGAGATTATTGACTTTGACTTTGGGGGTTGACTAGTTTCTAATCAAGGATTAGGAATGTGACATGGTTAGGGATAGAATTAGGATTAGGGTTATGAGATAAGAAGGGTGATTAGGGGGATAAGGAAGGGTTAGCATGTGTGAAGAGGTTGGGATTACTTTTAACTCAGGGTTAGGTGGTTTGGATTGGTTAGGTTAGCATGTGTGAAAGGGTTGGGTTGAGTTTGAACTCAAGGTTAGGGGTTGGGATTGGTTAGGTTAGCATGTGTGAAGGGGTTGGGTTGAGTTTTAACTCAGGGTTAGGTGGTTGAGATAGGTTAGGTTAGGGGTTAAAGGGAATATTAATGAATTGAAATACATAAATAACATATTCATTCAATAATAGGGGAATAGGGTTTTAATTAATTATTAAGCTATTGGTTGCTTTTAATAATTAATCAGGACTATAGCCAATTAATTGAATTAATTAGGGCTAGGGGATGACATAGGTCAATTAGGTAATTCTTAATTACTTAACTGATAATGCTCTAAGAAGGCACTAAATGTGATTAGTTGTGTTAATTGGATTTAGGTGTCTACAAATATAACTTGTCATAATGCAGCTCCATACTTACTTGTGCAACTTAGTTGGAGATGGTGATGCCACCAGATCTATTGGATGGGGCGTCATGATTTGCATTGCTTGTTCCAGCACCTTCAGTTTTTGTGGATTTTACCCACATCTTGTGTCTCATCTTCTTGATGTCATCAATGGTGTTTCCATTGGGATAAGTGCTTGTTTTTGTCAGTCGGTCTTTGCAATCTTTTATCACATGTCCAACCTTATGACAATGTAAACATGCCATACCTGGATTGAACCATCCTCTTGTTTTTCTAATCCATTTTCTCAAACAGTTGGAATATATATGACCATACCTTCCACATGCTATGAAATTTACCCATGTATTATAGTCCCAAACATATGAGTTACCTACTCTTGTTGGTTTGTAGCCATTATCAGGTTCTTTTAGTGTCCATGCTTTCTTATTATTTTTCCAGCATTCCTGATATGTATGTCCATTCATTTTGCAAGTGGGACAGTACTTTTCCATGTAGGTTTCCTTCTTGGGTTTTATCATCTTGGATCTGCATTCATATGCATTATGTCCTTTCTTGTGACATTTATAATAGTTACCAATGAAAGTAGATTCTGATTGAGGAATACCTTTCATTTTGTTTCTGCAAATGTTTGAGGTGTGGCCTAGTTTTCCACAATGATTGCATGACATCTTCTTGGTCCTTGGAGTTGCATAAGAATTCCTTTGATCTGATTGATTAGATGATTCTCCATTTTTGACGCACCCTATTCCTATGTAGTTGTTGACTCTTCTTTGACTGTCAAGGAAATTATCCACTCTTTTATTTCTATCTTCAGCTTTCTTGATCAATTCATTATGTTGATTCTGAATCTTGACTTCATGCTTTAGTTTCTCATTCTCTTTCCTTAGCTCACCGATGATCTGTATTCTTTCAATGAGTTCAATATTTAATCTATCTTCCTCTTGACTCATAAGAATAATCTGATTGGAAATCTCACGGTGATGATCAGTAAGTCTTTGAATCTTTGATTCTTTTTTTTGTAGCTTCTCAGTGATTTTCCTCCTATCATCAATATCCAATGTTATCTCTTATTCTAGTTTTCTTGAATCATTCATGACATCAATCATTTTTACCATCTGAGTCTATTGACCGATTTGCAGCATCTTGATTTGCTCCATCAGATGTAGATTGACTTCTTGTATACCTGTGATCTCTTCTACTGATGTATCTAAATCTTTTCTTGTTGATGATTCAACATAGTTGAAGTAGTCTGGAATTTCTTCTTCTTTATAATATTTTTCATTAAGCTTATTTTCCATGATCTTTCTTTCATCAAGCAACATTCTCATGCTTACTCTTGCCTCTTTATACTTCTCATAGTAAATCTGAATTTGCAATTGCTCATTCTCCATAGTCTTGTCCAGACTGTACTTTTCCATTGTGTTGATCTTTTCTCTTAAGTATTTAAGCTTTTCAAGAAAGAGACTTAGCTCTGATACCAATTGTTGGAATTATTGGAATGATGTACTGAGAGGGGAGGGGTGAATCAATACCTCTAATACTTTTTATGTGATTGGCCCATTAACCTTTGAGTCATCAGATTTGTATATTTCTATCTATCTGTTCATCTTTCTATATGTATGTGAAATCATAATATAAGTTATTTACATGTGTAAACATTCAAGAAACATTCATGAAAACAAATAACACATAACACATGATATGATATCACAAAAAACTCCTGTTAGAAAGTAAAAACTGCGGTGGGGATGTCTACCCACAAAACTTCACTATCTACAGATAAGAAGGGAGTTGGTAAAGGCTTACAATTGATCACTTTTGATGATCTAAAATGTTAAGAGTATTAGAGTGGAGACCTATTAGGATCTACTTCGTTTGAAGCTTTAGAAACACCATTAGGTGTGCACTCTGTTAAGAGATTTATCAAAGAACGGTTAAGTCCACCTTCTACAAAAGGATTTTTGTTGTGATGCACTTGTTAGAATACAACTACAATATAAATGTTGATATGATAGTGAATGCAATATCTAATTGCTGATAACAGATCATGTAAAGCTTACAATGTAAATGTAATCACCTTGAGTGATTGAGTGATACCTTGTCTCTACTCGTCGGTAGCCTTTCTTTGTTCTTGATAACTGCTTTGATCTATTTTTGTACTATGCATGAACTCTCTTATGTTGCTTAGATGTTCTCCATGGCTACTTTCATTTGTCAAATGATTAAAAGTCTCATTACATTACAAATGATTGAAAATCTATTTATACTAGTTTCTAGCTCTATTCTTGATTGACGCTTTTACAAATTAACTCTAGATCCAATGTTTACAACTTGACCTTGATCTTTAGTTTTGATATGTTTTAGATCCATTAGGATGCTTTAAAACATTCACAATTTTCTTTCTTGACCCTCAAGTAAAGATTTAAAACAAATAAAAACTCTATAAATAGAATTACATTATTTTATCTGATGTGTAAAGTCAGATCCACTTTTTGCGGGTTCTGTAACTGACTGTCAGTTCTGATGGTCGGGCTATTCTGTCAGATCTGTCAGTTTTGTACTTCGTCGGTGTCCCTTAATTGAATTATTCATTGGGCATGCTTTTTCTACTCCGTCGACGATGTTCTCAAAACTGTATCGTCGATAATGCTTGTCGTCGGTTTGACTCTTGTCAATGTTCGTCGGGCAAGTCTATACTTATCATTTTTACAATAGGCATTTTCATCTTGTCAGGTATCCTTTTTGTCCACCGGTTATGCTTATTCCGATGACCTTTATCATGATTTTCTCTTTAAGTATACTAATGGCAAAACTTAATGTCATCTGTATGTGCACTGCTAGCACTCTTATTTTTCATTTGTGACAATTTTAGGAACATCTTCCATTGGCTTTGATACCACGTTAGAAAACATGGATAGGAGGAGAAACTCAAACATGAGCTCTAACATTGTAATCTTTGTACCTTCAATTTATAGACGATTACATATTAAATTCTACACATGATGCAACTTAGAGTTAGTTGGACCACTAATGGTAGATGGTGTAGTGGTTGCATGTGTTGGGTGGCTAGTCGGCTGGAGTTGGCTTTTGTCTACATCAACAACTTGTCTTCATCAACGTAATTAATATATGCCTTCTAACATAAATAAATGGAAGTAATAATAAATTTGTAAGCGTGTTTTTAAATATCTTTTTCAAAATAAATGAATTTCTTTAATACAAAAATTTACTAAGGAAAAACTTAATTACTAATATGTCAATTAGTTAATGGTATTAAATTTTTGGATTCTATACTAATCATCTAAATGGTAAAAAGTATAAAAAAAGTTTGTAATTGAAGAAAAAGATTTTTAATTGTAAAAAAGGTTTTTTTCTGATATATTTTTGGATTCTATATGAATCATCTAAATATATAAGAATCATGTAAATGGTAAAAAAATAATGAAATATTTTTTTTATCTCAAAGGTTCTTATACAAATCATTAAATAGTAAAAAAATTGTAAAAACTACTTCCATTATATGGTGATGAAACATTTAAATACAACATAGAAATAAAGATGTCATAAAATTAGTCTTATTTTTTATTTAAATAGGTACTATACATATATAAAAAATCTATCACAACTTTATACAATATATGAAAATAAGTTAAAATTTATTTGATAAAAAGTTATATTTCATTTTTTCTTTTCTTTTTAAATAACGAATTTGGGTGTATGATTTTAAAGATTCTAACTTAATTTTCAATGAATTAAAGAAAACATTTATACAACCTATGAAAATAAGTGGAAATGTATTTAATAGAAACTATATATTGTTTTAATTTTTTATACTAAATTTGAGAGTATGATGAAAAATATTTTAACTCAATATTTAAAATAAATGACAAATTGAAGTGGGTAAAATTTGAACATTATTTTAAAACTTTGAGCAAGCTTTGTAGGTGTAAAATAGATCTAACATTTAACTTAAAAATGAATGTTAAAATATGGTGAAAAATACACATAATGAATGATGAAGTATCATTATATGTGCCAACATTTAAAATAAAGCTACCTTTCAACAAGTGAAGATTTAAAATGTATTTCACTTAATGTGTCGGAATAGTGAACATATTGTAATTCGAAAAATCAAACCATTGCAAAAAAAATAATAAACTAAAATTGATATTTAATAAAAGTGTTATTGACAAAATTTAAATTCAAAGATATCAAATTTCCACAATCCATTACAATTACAGTGAGTATCTTTTGATTTTGATTGTGTTTGTATTTTTAGCATCAACGTTTCAGATCACACTTTGTGATCCATCATCAGGATGAAAGAGAGAAAGAGATGTAAAAAATTAAATTTAAAAGTATTCCCTCCACATCGTAGTCATTAGGGTGAAAGGTATATTTAATCATAGTTTGGAAACCTAACAAAGTTTTGATCAAAGAGGAAGGTAAGTACACAGTGCCATCATGACTTGATATAATCACCATTAATGTTGTACTCTCCAAGGTCGATGTGGGAGGTAATTGGAGTGCATTGGTAATTGACGAGGAAGAGTCTAGAAGAAGGAATGGTGGTTCATGGGTTGTATAGGGAAAAACAATTGTTTCTCTTTTGCATTTGGTTGAGTCTATAATCTCTAGGTGGATAGGTTTGTAGAACCTTGATAGTGAAGAGGGATGGAGGCCAATTTCTTTTTGCAAACGGCCAACCAGCAAAAAATAATATTTATTTATTTATTTTTATTTTTTTGGGGAGGGGGAAGTAAGTTTGAAGCGATTGAAAGGAATTTTCCTGATAGATGAACCCCGATTCTGATATATTTTAGACATGTTGCTCGGAGAAGAGTTCATGGAAATAGAGCATCGATACTGTTCCAACATAGACACTTCGTCTGTAGTGTTTGCATGGGCTCTTCAACTCAGAGCACGCTCATTCAGCTGCAATTTTATATCTTGCACACTCATGGAGACATGTTAGAAGTGATTTTCATCACATATATTTACTAAAAATAAACCAAATATTTAATTTACATTATACCTTAAACAACTAATTAAATTTCTATTATTACTCAAATCCACTTTAACATCACTATATTAAGAAGAAATAGATGATTTTGTCGGGTTAATGATGAGATAAATTATAGTCTCATCACTTAACAACACTTATTTTCCATTTTATTGAAACTTGAACTCTGTGGTTTAATGGTTCATATAAAAGCCTCCAATAAATTGTAATTGTTGGATAGATAAAATAATGTTCACTTATTTAATACCCACAACAAGAAGTCTTCACATATCTTATAATCACCCAAGGTCATATTGATTGTCTAATCACTTAGTTTCAAGGTATAGTGAACCCATCTGGAACATTGACATTGAAGCCTTAAAATTCCTCTACCTTAATCCCTCTCCTCATAAAACATCCTTCATATATAAATTTGTGGGTAGCCCCACTATCAAGTAGAATTGTCATCCTTTGTCTAGCTAGTACTCCTCGAATCTTAAAAGGGTGATAGGTCATAGCTATTGATATGGTTTGAAAAGTGCCTCTCTTGCTATTTTTTTCATCATAGTCCCTTTTGCATGAAGAGATCATCATAGTCCCTTTTTCATGAAGAGATCATCTTATAACTTCTTACAAAATTTGCAAAATCCTACAAAAAATATTCAAATCCTCAAGTCTTTCTTTATGTTACTGAAAAAGGGATCTTGACTTGGTCCCTATATCCCTCTATCCAATTGTCCCTTTATCATTTGGTCAAACTCCACCTTTTTCATGATGGATTTGATATAGTCCTTTATATCCAATTGTCCTTTGTCCCTCTTTATCCCCTATCATGTCAAGATCCATATTCAATCTCCTAAGGTTATACTCTTAGGTTTGATTTTTCCAAATATTTTCAAAGTAAAAAATCCAAAAAATACAGTTGCATTAAGCCATAGGTTTCTTTGCATAATCATTCCAAAATTCAAATTTGTATTTACATAAAGCCCTTGCATATATTATGTTGCATATCATTCCAAAATATTCAAAATCCAAAACAAGTGCATTTAGCATATATCCTTTCATACTTAGGTGCAATTAGACATCATGGCGATTGTGACAAGATCTCAAGTCCCAAAGAAATCATATCAAATCTTCCAACCAGAGTGTGGCATAATTCAACTAGGGAAACCACCAAATTATGAACCAATATTTGTCCCAATGCAACCAAATGATCCTCAAGAAATTTCACAACCATTTTCTCCAATAATGCAAACAAGTAAATCAAGACTCAAATATTTAAGGATTTATTTCAAAAATTGTTTCATATGGATGAAGAGAAATAAAGAAAAAACAATTCACCCATGTCTATCAAGGCCTCATTCCAAATAAATCACATGGATGACACATTTTCCTCCCATCAAGACATTGACCTCCAAGAATCCTCCATGTCTCCCTCCATTCTATCATCTCCACAAGCCTTACAAGAGAAATTTCCTCCATCTCGAGCAAGTGACACTTCAAATGATGCAACCCCCGAAGGGTTATTCATAGAAGAATTTCAAGCTATTCTCATTCATGATCCAAGTCCTTTTCATGGTTCACAAATTCTAGAGCCAATTCCACCACATGATCCCATTCAAGAGAGTCTCATCTAAAGTCTATCTCCTTCATGCCAAAATATTGATCCCTATCTAGAATCCCCCTTGCATATTCAAATTCATACCCCATGTAAAGTAGATGATCTAAAACATGAGGAAATGAGTCCTTAAACATATCAAGACCAAGATCACAACAATGAAGAATTCCCTCCAACATTTGACCAAGATCCCATTGACCAATAACCTCATGATGGTCTCATTTACATTGATCCTCATGATGATCCCACTATCCTTATACTTCGTATCCAAGATGATCCAATTATCCATATATTTCCTATCTAAGATGATCCCCTTTCATGCCAAGACTAAAGTCCCCTTCCAATTCTCATTAACCTTCCACTTCCTAACCAAGATCATGACCTCCCTTACATTTATTCCAATGATCCTTTGTAAAGTTAAGATCAAGGTGTCCCTTCACCTTCATTTCCACAACAAGATCCTATTATCCCTCCAGATCCCCCACAAGATGCTATCCAACTAGATGATTCTTCCATTTCTCCAATTTCATCACAAGATCTCATTGTTCGTCCTGATCCCCCTTGTGATTCTAACACACCTATACAAGTTGTTCATGAACTCCATACAAGTGAAATAGGTTCCTCCACCTCCATCTGTAACCACCTAGATTTGGTCTTCTTCAAATAAGACCCTATTTTCCCTAAGTGTGATCATACCCCCAATTATGTCATGACAATGTTACATTGGCATAATTTATTTTAAATCAAATTTTATGTCCTAGGTTTTATCACTGAATTATATTAACTATTATAGCCATACAATTCAAATCAATTTAAACTAATTAAATCAAATCAAATTCAAACATGGCTATAGTATTTAATCATAAAGGAATTAAATAACCCCTAAATCAATTGCTCACTTGCAAATGAACCCATTCCCCTAGCCTAATTAATTAAAATGGCTATAGTCCCCTTAATTATTGAAAAGAAATAAAATGATTAAATAATTAAATCCTATATATTTAAATGAATTATGTCAACTAATTCATTTCATTTATATTCCCCTAAATCCCAACCTAACCTATCTCAACCACTCCTACCCTGGGCTCTAACCCATCCCAACCTATTCCCCCCTTGCTAATCTAATTTTAATCCTAATTATATCCTAACCCACCTCCTAATGTTGTCACATTCCATTAGGAAATGATTAAGGACTTCACCCACTTGAGAAAGTCAAGTAATCTCAAGATTCCTTCCTCAAGTCCACATTTTATCAAGCCACCCTCTTACACCCTTCCCATGCTTCTTTAAGGCTCTCATTAATACCTCATTAATGAAGATTCCTTAAGCCCATGTCTCCACCATGCCTATTAAATGCCCAAAGGCATTTATTGCTCTTACACACCATTAATGAGTTCTTCAACTCAATGCACCTTGTCCCCCCTCTCTCTCCTCATTCTTCTATAAATAGAAGGCATTTTTGAGAGCAAATAAGCCCTTACCTTATATTGAAAATGCATTGTTATGCTGCTAGGATTTAGATGCATTCATATTTCATTCATAGTTTCATTATCATGAATTGTTATTATCTTCACTTTTAGAGCTAGAATGCAATGCTTAATGATTAATAGTTTTTTTTAATTCAAATCTTTCATGCTAAGTCGTATATGTCACTGATAGTAGCATAATCTGAGGGCTATTATGTTATTAATCACACTCTTCTTAGCTAGAAAGTAATAGGTCAATATTAGTGGGTTTATAGGCTCATCTAACCCTCTTTTTAGCTAATGCAATGATCTATTGAAGTGTTGTGTCTTTCTTAAATAGGTACAAAAATCACACACACAATTTTGGTGCCCATCGTGGGGCCCGATTTCCAACTTTGCCTCATTTTGAATCTATTTTTCACTAATTTGCATGCACAGGATTCTATTACAAAGTCATTTTTGGTCATTCTGGATCACATCTGGGATACACCCTCACACCGCAGAAAATAAGGCTTGCATCTGGGATTTCCCGGATCGCTTTCAGTTTAGGATCGCATATAGGGAACATACAGTCGCATCTAGAATCTATCATTTGTTGTATTTCTGGATCGCATCTGGTGAAAATTCTAATGAACTTCATTGCCTAACCACTAACATTTGCATGCTTAACTTCTTTGGTCTTTTAAATAGCTTAACGAGTGTTTGTAGGTTGCCATCAAAGGATTTTCTTGGGAGTTGGACGAAGGGTACTAACATGGTTTTTCAGGTTTCCCAACCCCCATCTTGACCTCTATTTAAATGCTTTCAGCATTAAGAAACATTTTCTAATCTTCTAATAAACTGACTAGAGGACTATGCTCTTTTCCTCTTGAGGAAAATCAGAAACTCATACATCAGTTTAGGAGTTGAGAGTAATTTGGAGTTAACTGAACCAAGCCAATCACATCGTATAATTTCTTTTGGATCAGTAATTGAACAAAAATAAGAAATTAATATTGTGGGCAAATTAAACAAGTTTCATCGTCTAAATTTGGATCAGAAATTGAACAAGCTACTCATTAGTTATTGGAGTTAAATGAAAAAGGCAAATCTATTTTCAAAGCATCCTGTTTTCATTAAATAGGAACATCATAAATCAAGCACAACATTGCTTGAGGGAATGAACGATTTGCTTGATTTTGTTTTGGGAGAAAATGGCTTGGATTAGGAGAGTATGCTCTTCTTCTTCGGAGGAATCAGAAATCTAGACATCCTACGCTCTCCAATCCTTTGTACGCATATTTAATAGTAGAAGGCCTTTCGGTTGAGGAAAAAATCTCTTGGGAACGACCCAAGTGAGGACAATTTTTACGCCAACCCTTCCAACTCACTATAAATAATTGCTTCCTTGTAGGCCAAAGCCTCAGAAGACGGAATCAATTTTGTTCATAGAATTCTGACATCATTCTTTGAACATACTTGGGTATATGTAGAGCGGAGCCACTTTAATATTGATTGTGAGACCACATATATTTAGGTACTCATAGGGCTATACGCCTCAATTTTGCCTTGTGCAATTCTATGGGGGATAGTTTTGAACGGATTGCCCAATAATAGACAACACTTGAACTGAAAGAATTTTTGATTCATCCCCGAAAGGGTGATAATCCTTGTGCAAGGAAAAAATTAATTGCCCCAAGACACTCGTCATATCGTTCCCTCACTTGCATTTAGAGTCGGCTAATATAGCATCATGACTGGAGATATTGCGTGTTTGTTGATGGCTGTATTCTGATTAGCATTTGAGTATGTACCTAAGTCAACAAGAAAGGATTTTCATCCTCCACCTAGAAAATAGGGATAAGATGTGTGCATGTTTCACTCTTTAACAATGTAACAATGCTTGACATAACTAAAAGATCATTAAAAAGATAACATCTTCAAACAAGAAATAAATTTCAATCCTGGGTCTACGCATGTGTTTTACACTCATTGGAAAGTCTTAGAAAAACCTTACTGTCAAACAAAATTTCACATACTTTGAGACAAAACAAGAAAAATATGACATAACATTAGAGGCTCACGTCTAGGATGTTGGCTCACATCTGGTAATTTCTACACCACATCTGAGATGTTGGCTTGCATCTGGTAATTTCTACATCACATCTGGGATATCGAAGCTCACATCTGGGATGGTGGCTCACATCTGGGAAAGCATAGTGTCGCATTCAGAGGATCACATCTAGGATAGTGGGAATTTATGTAGGTCTCTCTCAAAAAAATTTAGTATATTTGGGTACCCTTTTGGCTCCTTAGTCTGGTCTTGCTACTTTTTCTGGTCTACCAGTTTTTGTTTCAAACTGTCTCACAAGTCTACCTGGCATGTCCTTTTGGATCTTCACAATTGATCCCGAATCTTGTGGATTTTACAATCAACAAAACAACTTGATTCCCAGCTCACTATCAGCGCACTCTAACACCCTCTGACACTGGAGTCACTTACTTCAAACAATCAACTCTCATTGGTTCCTAGCTCACTATCAGGGCATTCTAACACCCTCTGATGTTGGAATCAATCACTTTGAAACATCAAACCCAAACTCACACATTTGGAGACAATTCAGAAATCCCTTTGGCAACGTTCTAACACTTTGATCAAGACAATCTTACGATGAATGAAAACAAATGGGATGAATCCTATGGTCTTAAAAACAAGGAAGAAGAAATTCTCACTAAGACTCTATCTAAGAAAATGCAAGCTTTGAAATATGAAATTCAATACTTAAAGGAAGAAAAAGATACCTCATCAAGTGGGTCTTCACTAAGATCAATCTTTTCTCTTCTCTATGATCACAAGACACACATGTCTTCATGTTCTTCAAAGGAGAAACCTCCTCATGGTAATCCTATCTTTGATCAAGAGATTATTTCATAGGATCACATCAATCTTATCTTTGACCAACGTCCTCATAATCTTGAATCCAACATCTCTTTGGAGAGTTCAAGTGGATCCACATGTCCAAGGGATAGATCATTTACTCCTTTGAGATGATCTTATACAACAATGTTGGCAGAGCTTCTTGAAAAAAATCTCATCACAATGCCTCAAACCACCTCATGTGGAATGTCATTTGTGAGTACCAATTGTGCCTATGATCAAAATAATGAGCATAAAGCTTCACATTTCATGGAGTTAAAACATAAAATCCAAGATCTAATTGATGATTCCATAATCAAAGTTGAAGATACTAATGAATTATCAAATGAAGATACCAATCCCAAGAATGATCAAATTCATAAACCTATGTCTAGAAATGAGCTAAATGCTACTTCTATTTCTTCCACTACTCCTCCATCTGACAAAGCCTCAAGGATATCCAAATATCCTCCATCACACAAAGATCCTAATGCTTTTCATGATAACTATGTCTACCCTCAAGGGATGCCTTTAAAATAAATCCAAGTTGATCTATATCTTTCAACAAGTACATTCCATGCTCCTAAGATCAAAGACCCTAAGCTTTCATGTACTTCAAGGCCTATTTTGGATAATTCCCTAGAAATCCTTCAAGAATCCCTAATGTAGAGATTAAAACTCCTATCTTTTCCTTTGGATTGGGTCCATGTCAAGAGGATAATATAAAGAACAAAGAAACAAGTCTTACTAATGATCAAGATCAAGACATTATCTTATCCCCTCCAACATTTGATGAATATCCCATATCCCTACAATCTGATGATGACCCCCTCGTATCTTTTCATTTCCTTCAAGAAGATATTCCTCCATCTCAAGAGCTACATATCCCTCCATCTCCTAAGCAAGATCTTAATACCTCTAAAAATTCTATTGAAAATCAAGAGCAAGGTACTCTTCCTACATTATACAAAGACCCTTGTCAAGATCAACATGTTCCATCATATCTTTCATATAAACCTCCATATCCACCTCAAAAAGACATTATTCCTCCAAGTCCCTTACATGAAAATAAGTTTCCTCAAGCATCAAGGGTTCTAGTTAAAATGGCTCCTATCAAAGTTACACATGAGCCTGTCAGTATGAAGATAAATTTGAAACAAAAGATCCTTGGCTGGGAAGCTCACTCTAAAGATGTTGATACTCATTTCACACCTTATATTCCTCCATTTGCACGCAAGAATCAACCTTCTCCATCTTCCAAATATATCCTTGGTCCATATGTTCAAAAGAAAAAAGCTTCAAACCTTCCATCTATATTGGGTCCATATATCCCTCCATACACTTATCCTATCTCCTATCAAGATCAACAGAAATATGCATCTTTGAAACCTCCATATCAACAAATCCATATGAACCATCCATATCGGTCTTATTCATCCACAAATCCCAAGATTTTTGGAAGTACTTTGGATGTCAAACAAAGAAATCAGAAATTCAAGAATCCACTTACATATGAAGATCACTATGTCCAATCTAATCGACATGTGAATACAAAGAAAAAGGAAACATTCAAGAGACCACAAAGGTCCATGGACAAGAACATAATATCAAAGAAAATATGGGTTCCTAAATCCATCATGGAAAAAGTACGTTCCAACACTGATCAAAGAATAATATCAAAGAAAATATTGGTTCCTAAATCCATCATAGAATAACTACGTTCTAAATCATCCAAAAGAAAAGGAAAATTAAGAGTTATATGGATTCCCAAGTCTCTCTTAAAAGGCTTGAAAAAAAAGGAAAAAATAGAATTGGCATCCAAGCTTCTAAAGGCTTCCACTTCATCTTCTTTCACGCATTGTCCATCTTCTAACTCTATTTTGGGTCCTAATGTCCCAAAATCCATTACCTTGAATAGTTCCTCCATCTTGGGTCCTTGTGTACCAAGATCCCTACCCATTCATACATCAAAACTCAATCCATACACTACCCTTCAAATAGTGTGTTGATGTTGATCTTGTCACCTACTATCCTTCCATATTGGGTCCTTACATTCCTTCTTTTTCTCTCATCCAGTCCATTGCATAAAATCTTGGCTTTCATCTTCCTTATCCTCCATTTCATCACCCTATCAACATATTTGAGCATACTTTCAGTGTTCTTGGCCTATCATAGCATATCTTTCAAAAGAGCATGATCCCAAGAGAAAGATGCACAGGTTCCTCCTTGAAATTAAAAAAAAAAAGTGCCTCGGTGAAAACCTGGTAAATAGGCACCTTGGTAGAAAAAGTAAAGGGAAAAAGATTCATCCTATGGTGAAAACCACTTCCTGTAGCACCTTGGATAAATACCATGATGAAAACCTGGCAAATAGGTGTTACACATAATTTCTCCTAATTGCACTCTTCACTTGGGGGCAATTTCCTTCCATGACATCATATCCCTCATATCTTTCATCCATTTTCCATCTGGTGATCTTGACAAGGTTGGGCCTATTCATGAACAAATTGTATATCTTACTCACTTTCTCTTGTATGTTTCTCACAATCGTGATCTTGCTTATCCCAAGTCCAAATTCACTACCCTCACACTAATCCTACACCATGCCTTATCTTGATGGTGTTGTACTATCAATTGACCTCTTGGTCTTGATCAAAAGGAAGAAAAACATAAAATGAAAACAAGTTCTAAAGAACTCTCTTGACATGTCCACTCTTTTGGGACTACATGATATCCTACATACTTTTCATGACATCAAGTCATTATCCTATCTGGCATTTTGCACCATTTTATGAGCCTACATTTCTATATTGTTTTCCTTAGCTTGGGTAATCTTGAGGAGACTCTCCTTGAGGGTGACATTCACCCACTTCATCCACTTTTTCCGATCCACTTCTGATCTATCAATCCATCTGTAACACCCTACATCTTTCTAGACATTGGGGGCACACAAATGAGATCATGCTTGAGAATTGGTAATCTTTTACAAATCTTCTACACACTAGCAAACATGCATCATTCAAACTATGTTCTCTACCTATCAATACACTAGCAACCCTAAAATTTGTATCTTGCACTTGTGCTATTGGGCTGACTTTGCTTCCTTATGAATATCCTATCCTTGCTTGGGATTTGTCTATCTTTTTTGTCCTAGGGATCAAGTCATTCTGCACTGGGGACATCTTTTGCTAGCATGATAGGTTGCGTTTTCTAGGTCTTCATAGGATGGTTTGTCTTGTGGTACAATGATAGTCGATACTTGCACTAAAATGTCAGTCTCACGAAACAAGGATGACCCAAACATTGTACTAACATGAACGATGTTCCTATGACCTACATTGGATTACAAATAGGAAGAAAGTTATACATAGACATGGAACACATATTGCTTGAATTCCAAACTTTTTGATTGATGAATCTCTACTGCGCTTGAAAAATGAATCAGTAGTATTTCTCAATACTACCTAAACACAGTTTGATCTTGGTTTGATTGTAACTCTTTTATGTACCCGTGATGTTTTCACTGGGGGCATCTAAGCAGTTATGAATTTTATTTGATTGATTCACAATTCATGGTTGTTATGTCTTCCGAGTTACTCCATGACATCTACGCAAAGTCAAAGAGTCACAAGGACAGGGGGCATAACATTTTCTTGGTTTTTAGTGTATGGTGATTGTTCCAAATGATCCTATAAATTTCACCTAACTTAGATGTTTTTGGTAAGAGCTGCCACTATGGGTGGATAGCTGCATATATCTCGATCTTTGTTATGTGTAAACTATGGTGAGGTTGAAACAATTTCCTTGTTTATTTTATGACTCAGATTCTCACTAAGGTATACAAAGCATAATGTACCCAAGACTATGAATTTTCAAGGTCATTGCGGCTCCAATATCTTTCCTTACACAGAATCTGATATATCATAAGGAAGGTGACTATTTTTTTATCCTGGCTTGTATACCTTGATGCCTACGTCTATTTCTGACATTTCAATAAAACATAGTATTAATACTTTCATAATATCAGTGGATATTAGTGATTGTTGTACTATCAGGTGGTATCCATTCCAAACAGTGCCCAATAATGATAAAAATATCCAATATCTTCTAATCAGTGACAAGTCCTAAGAGTCTGCATATAGCTGCATTTAGAGATTGCATGATGCATTTTGAAATAAGTAAAAGAATAAGAAATTTGATCTCAAAAATGATTTCTATTTTCTTCTAAAACCAAGTTAATAACATAATCAATGACTCCCAAAATCTTTGATCTATCAGGAACGAACTCGAACTCACCTTTTTTACATGATTAACTTGGTTCTTGTGTGTTTATTCTTAACACGCCCATTTCTTCACTTCTTCTACTTCTTTCTTTCTCATCCTACCACTTCCTGCAAGTGATACATCATTTCAACAAAGGGATTTTTTTCTTTTCCTTCGATTTCATTCCCGAGGGGGCATGATCACACTATCATCAATCAAATTCTTGCTCAAAACAACATTAATAATGACTTCGTTATCAAACAACTAAGGGCATGACAATTTCCTTGACTAAGTCAGAACTGTTGGATAGAAATATTTGGTTCTCATAAGATGGATATCTTGTGTTTCCTCATTGTAAAATATTCTTACTAAGCTCCTGGCAGCTTCATACTGACTTTCATATGACAACTAAGTTCAAAATCAATATTATCAATCTTTGGACGACGACCAAGTTCAAAATTTGTATCATTAAAAATCTTTTATTGACCTTTGGACAACAACCAAGTTCAAATTCAATTCTATTAGTTTAGTTCAATCAAGTGCGAGGTGGTTTTTATCATAATTCATTTTAAATCAAATTTAATGTCCTAGGTGGTTTTTATCATTGAATTATATTAACTATTATAGTCATATAATTCAAATCAATTTAAACCAATTAAATCAAATCAAATTCAAACATGGCTATAGTATTTAATCATAAAGGAATTAAATAACCTCTAAATCAATTTCTCACTTGCAAATGAACCCATTCCCCTAGCCTAATTAATTAAAATTGCTATAGTCCCCTTAATTATTGAAAAGCAATAAAATGCTTAAATAATTAAATCCTACATATTTAAATGAATTATGTCAAATAATTCATTTCATTTATATTCCCCTAAACCCCAACCTAACCTATCTCAACCACTTCTACCATGGGTTCTAACCCATCCCAACCTATTCCCCCCTTGCTAATCTAATTCTAATCCTAATTCTATCCTAACCCACCTCCTAATGTTGTCATATTCCATTAGGGAATGATTAAGGACTTCACCCACTTGAGAAAGTCAAGGAATCTCAAGATTCCTTCCTCAAGTCCACTTTCTCAAGCCACCCTCTTACACCCTTCCCATGCTTCTTTAAGGCTCTCATTAATGCCTCATTATTGAAGATTCCTTAAGCCCATGTCTCCACCATGCCTATTAAATGTCCAAAGGCATTTATTTCTCTTACACACCATTAATGAGTTCTTCAACTCATTAATGCACCTTGTCGCCCCTCTCTCTCTCCTCATTCTTCTATAAATAGATGACATTTTTGAGAGCAAATAAGCCCTTACCTTATATTGAAAATCCATTGTTATGCTGCTAGGATTTAGATGCATTCATATTTCATTCATAGTTTCAATATCATGCATTGTTATTATCCTTACTTTTAGAGCTATAATGTATTGCTTAATGATTAATAGTTTGTTTCAATTCATATCTTTCATGCTAAGTCATATATGTCACTAATAGTAGCATAATCTGAGGGCTATTATGCTATTAATCACACTCTTCTTAGTTATAAAGAAATAGGTCGATATTAGTGGTTTTATATGCTCATCTAACTCCCTTTTTAGCTAATGCAATGATTTATTAAAGTGTTGTGCCTTTCTTAAACAGGTACAAAAATCACACACACACCATCCAATTTGGTTCACTTCATGATCCTATTAGTACTTCCATATCATATACACCTCAAAATAATGGACTCACATCAACTAGCAAATGTCCCATTGGTCAAAATAATTATCAAGTTAAAGGGTTAGATATCCATACAAAAATTACATTAGAACCCTTCCATGTCAAAATAAAATTTGATAACCATTGTCTTAATAGAAAATCTCAATCTGAAGGCATTAGTATCCCATCAAAATAAAAATCCAAACATTTACCTCCCCTTTCATCCCTTCCATCCATCTTAGGTCCATATATTCCTTCGTCCAGGGTATGTGCAGCAAGTTGTGAGTCAAAAAAGTGGACACATCTTTAAAAAAAAAATTCAAATTTCATATAACCCGATCGGGTTATAGAAAATTTGAAATTTTTCTAGGCTTGGTAACCAAGTCTAGAAAATATTGTGAAAAAAATCATTCTGTCTCTAAACCCAATCAGGTTTCTAAATTCCAAATAACCCGACCGGGCTCTGAAAAGAAAAAAGTACTTTTCAAATCTTACATAACTTCATCGGGTTCTGGAGAATAAAATGCACAATTTTCACTTCTTCAAATCCCGATCAGGTTTTGAAGAAGTAAAAATTATGCATTTTATTCTCCATAACCTGATCAGGTTACGAAGAAATTAAAATAGGCTATTCTCTAGAAACCATAACTTCCACATACGGAGTCCGATTGACTTTGTTGAAAAAGCGTAGGAAAGATCTTGAGATGATGTAACACATGATTAACCTATGATCATCTTTAGTCATCAAAATTTTTCATGCCATCCAATTGAATCAAGTACAGTATAAAATAGGAGAGAGAGAGAGAGAGAGAGCATACAGATATACCTTACTTGATTCAAATGGATGGCAGAAAAAATGTTGATGACTAAAGATGATCATAGGTTAATCATGTGTTAGACCGTCTCAAGATATTTCCTACACTTTTTGAACGGAGTCAATTAGACTCCATATGTAGAAGTTATGGCTTCCAGAGCAAAGCCTATTTTAATTTCTTCATAACCAGATCGGGCTATATAGGAGTTGAAAAAGTAATTTTTTCTTTTCAGAACCTAATTGGGTTATTTGAAATTGAGAAACTCAATCGGGTTATGGCTTGGGAAGAGGCTTGAAAAATGACCCAAAGGCTTGGAGGCTCATTTTCCCTCCATTTTTATTCTTTTAGACATTTTTTCATCTTGTAAGATGAATTCTCAACTTTTTCTTCATCATGTTTGCAATTTGTCAAGAGGGTAGCTCAATAATCTTCACCATCATCTCATACATCTTCTTAGCTTTCTAACCATATAAATGTTTCTATTTTTGGACAACATTAGCATAGTAAACTTTAATTTTCTTTACCAATGTCTTGATAGTCCTCAGAGACATATGTCTACCATTTTTTAATAAATTTATATATACTTAACCACATTACAAATTATTTTTCAACACTTGATTCTATAAAAAAATTTAAAAACAAATTCATTTTTGAATATTTTGATGCAAGTTATGCCCAACGCACGAACAAGTACCAAATTTTTAGGATGCGGTCACTTCACAAAATCACAAAAAAAAAAACTCATCAAAAGATTACAAAAAAATACATAACATCTAGATCTCACTCTTATTTATCAGCCTACCAAAGGGATTTGGAAAATACTGAATATAACTATATCTTTTGTACAGCGCACAAAAACAACTATGTTATGTTTTTCTAAAAAATTAGGAACAAGTTTTCGTGCGCATGGGGTTTGACCCTCTTAGCCTTATTGGTTTTTTAAAAAAAATAGTATTTTAGAAACTAGATTCAGAGTACTACAATTTTTATTTTTTACACATCTTCTTATTTTGAGTGCATGACCCTCAAATGTCTGTTCCAAGTTCAGGTTTACCCAATATAAAAAAAATGTGTCCACTTATACCCCCCTTTTTGGTTCACAACTTGGTGCACATACCCTCCACTAGCTTAAAACTCCATTACCCTTTCCCAAATGCAAGTCAGCAAAGGCACACATCTTGGAGAAAATTTCATCCATCCAAAAGGCCTTCACACAATTCATATCAATCCATGCATCCCATTCATTTTCCAAGAAATTTGGATGCCAAATATAAAATTCATAAGTCAAGTAATCCACATAGTATTAAGGATCAACATGTCGAATCTAATCGACATGTAAGAACAAAGAAAGATATTATCCTAAAATTAAAAAAAATATCAAAAAGGCCACAAAGGCCCATCAAGAAAAAAGTAAATTCAAAAACCATATGGGTTCCTAAATCCCTTGTCTAGCAATGTATTCCAAGGACCCACAAAAAAGAAAAATCAAAAGTGATGTGGATTCCTAAGAAGCTTCTTGAAGCACAAAGTCCTAAAGAAAAATCCAAATTGGCATCTAAAATTGATATCCCTCCATCTAAATGCCTTCCATCTTCCAAATCTAATTTGGGGTCTTGTGTCTCAAAATCTGTATCCTTTCCTCCGTCACATCCATCATCTCCTTTTCCTCCCTCACTCCATCACCCTTAAAGGTGTGTGTCAATGTTGTTCTTGCCCACATTTCCATCCACTCGAAAGAAATCCCACCTACATTACCTTCATTATCCAACACCTATTTTCCAACCTTTCATCCATCATATTCAATCCTTTTTGTAATCCTTATCCAATAAATCCATTGTATATCCCTTTATCATTACCATACCAACGTCTTTGAGCATACTATCATAGTCAAGGTCGATTATTACATGCCATAGTCATATCCTTCAAAATCACTATTCAAAGAAAAATGTGCTTGAGTCCTTCATCCATATCATTCCATGCATCCATTATCTTCCTAAAAAGTCAAAAAGTCAAAAAAATTGAAAAATGTCCAATAAAGTTTTTTTTTAAAGCAAAAAAAAATGAAAAAAGAGCAAAACAAAGGCAAAAAGTTAAAAAAAAAAAAAAAGAGAAAAAAAAAAATTTCCTTGATGAAATCTTGGCAAATAGGCATCTTCGCAACACAAAAAAAAAGAATAAAGAGAAATAATTTCGTCCAATAGTGAAAACCTGGCAAATAGGTTTCATGTGTAATTTTATGAACATCTTGCATTCCATACTTGGGGGCAGGTTTCATCCATTTTTTCCTATCATATCATGCCCCTATCATTATCCTCCATTATGCCCATCACTTCCTCCATTATCCTATGCATTTCATATCCCTTATCCTATCCCCCTTTTCCCAACTTTCATCTTGACAAGGTTACAGATCTTCCTAGAAGCATTACATACATTATCTGCTTTACATTGTCTTGATCCCTTTGGTCTATATCACCAATCCTATCACAACCTCTCCTCCATATTTTCCTATTTTGTTGCAAACTTTAATCTATATCCCTTTCCCTTATCTTGTATTGATCTTTGTTGTCCTACCCATATCTTTCTTTCCCTATCCATATCCCATATTTTTTCCTATTTCAATCCCCTTCTTGGCCTTGATGAAAATAAGGACATTGAATGCACAACATGTTTCCAAAAACCTCTTGAAATGCTCATTCCTCACATGCTATCCAGTGCACCATTTCATTACCCTATCATTCTGATGTCCAATCCTTCAGCTTGGAAAAAACATGTTATCCCATTCTGTGGATAGTCCTTGGCACTCGAATAGATCCAATGCAAACGACCATTGGCCTTCATCCATCTACCAGTCCATTTCTCCTTTCATAATTTTCTTGCCTTGCTAGACACTAGGGACAATTTCAAAACATCTTTCTCATGTAAATATAATGTCCTAAAAAAATTCAAAATAAAAATGCATAATGTCTTGAAAAAAGTAAAACAAAAAAATTCAAATACGATCCTAAAAAAAGACCATAAAAATCATATATGATGCTAAAAAATCCCTAAAAAGCATAAAAAGTCATGAAAAAAAATCCCTAAAAAATATAAAATGTCCTGAAAAAATCACAAAAAAATTGAATATTTTAAAAATCCTAAAAATTGAAAAATTATCAAAAAATACAAAGCAATAAATGTCATTTTATTTCCTCATCAGGTACATAATCGTTTGTTTCTTTAAATAAATTGTCCCTTGCAACAAGACACATTTGAGAAAACACAATCTGAAGACTGATAAACATTGCACTTAACAAAATCACACTTCAACAAATGAGCTATCCAATCACGCCAGCAATTAATCAGATCAAACTTGTCTTATCAATCAATCAACATCAATTTGTCCTTTATCAAACCTGTCATTTGTCTTATACAAGGTGTGGTATACTCGAAACTAGATGACATTAGTCTTAGATGGGGTACTTCATTCCTGAAACCAAACATCGTAATCATCCTCATCATCATCACACAAACTATCAACATTGACAATAAGATCAGAATGGTTGTTGACTTGCTTGGTTCAGTGATTCTTATGTTTTATTGATTTATCTTTGATCATGTTCTTATGCTACTCCAGGATATCACTGAGTGATGGGAGCGGTCGGGATGGCTCATGGTCCTTTATTTTTCATTTTGTCTCGTTGTGGGGTGTTTTTCATAAAGTTTTTGGGCATGTATTATTGGAGTTGATGAAAAACTATCAACCCCACAGCTCCCAAGAATCACTTGCATGCAAACATTCATCATAGAAAGAGAGAAGCAAAAGCTATGGAGGCCAAAAACAACAGATCTGTGAAAGAGGAAAAATCCTCAATTGATTCAATAATAATGGAATGGAATTGCAAAAGAATTAATAATTACAAAGAGATCAATCCTTATAAAGGAGATCGAACACCTAGAAGGTGGAGAAACCTAGGTTGCATGATAATAATTGTTAGGAATAAGGTGTCTCAACCTTGGATAATTCCTATTCTTATTATTTGTTTTGTAAAATATATTTCTTGCAAATAATGTAATTAAGTGTGAGTGTACATGTCTAGTTGGCATGTTGATGTGTCACTCCACTTGATGTGTCGGCATCTTGAATTGTGTGTAAGGAGATCATGGCTGAAACGGTTATGACAGATTCCTATGGCACGTAAGAGCTATTTTCTAGAAGTTTCAATGATGGGTGAAGACATGCAAGACATGTGGCAACTGATAAAGTTGAGTACTATACACTCTTCCACAATCATGGAAATTTTTTTTTCGGTTTCCTATTTTCTCAGAGAATGGTAAAACCCTAATACGGCTATCTTTGGAAGTTGCCCTAAAAAGAAAAGCGCATGATATAAGCATTTTTTAGGGTTACAGGAGAGGATAGGAAAAGAGTGTATTGTTGGTATGATATGGTGCTACAAAATTTGTCTTTGAGTGTCAATTGTATCCTGAAATAACTTGCATTGCAAGTGTGTTGTAACCGTTGTGTTGAAGATAATACATTGTGCAGGTTTTGGAGTGCTGGGGTTTTTTACCGAATGGTTTTCCCCAGGGTAAATCATTGTGTCATTCTTTATTTTCTGTATGCATGGTATATGGCTGCAATATCTTTGTTAAAGTAGTTAATGAATCTAAAATTGCAAGTATTTAAAAGAATTTGCACAATACTTTCCTTTAGAGTTTAGTGTAAGAAGTTGTTTCCGCACCTGAGTTTCCTTACAAGTGGTATCAGAGCCTGATCAAATTTTGATCCTAGTTGTTGGGTAGGGTTTTTTGAGCTAATTTAAAGTTGAGTGGGAGTTTTTTGTGCAGAGCATTCTGAGTCTTATTTGCAGATTGAGATGGCAAGTTCCTCATACAGTAGAATGGAGGTGGAGAAATTTAATGGCACTAATTTGAAGTTGTGGAAACTCAAGATGGAAGACATGCTTGAAGACCACGATCTATGGGAGGCTACTTCACTTGATGTAAGATCTGTAGTGATATCTCATGTAGATTGGGAGATCAAGGATCAGAAGGCTAACGGTCTCATCAAACTCTATCTAGCAGATGCCATTCTTCTAAATGTTCTTGATGAGACTACTGCAAATTATTTGTGGAAATGGCTTGGGTCTATGTATCAGGCCAAATCTCTGGTGAATAAGTCATTCCTAAGAAAGAAGTTGTATTCTTTAAGAATGGAGGAAGGTGGATCTGTAACTAATCATCTCAACGCATTCAATTTATTGATTGCACAGTTGGCATCATCTGGTGCCAAGATCAAGGAGGAGGATCGATGTATGACCCTACTTTATTCCTTGCCGGATTCATGGGACCATCTTGTGATGGCTCTCAAAAGTACTATAGTCACATTCCATATGGATGATGTGGTGTCTTTGCTGCTATCTAAGGAGATGAGAAGAAAGAATTTAGATTCGTCTAAGGAAGCCCTTGTTGTTCACGGGAGATCCAATGACAAAGGAAAGCAGAATGACAGTAAGTCAAAGAAGGGCAGATCCAAATCCTGTGGGAGTTCTAAGGCTCCTGGAAAGTCCAAGGCAAAATGTTGGAACTGTGATAAATCTGGGCACTTCTGGAGGGACTACAAAGAACCAAAGAAGAAGAAGAAAGGCTCAGATTCAGCTTCTAAAAAATCTCAAGAAGATGGAGATTCTTTTATTGTAGCTTTGGCAGCCCATGCATCTGATGATGTGTGGTTGGGTAGACTCAGGTGCTTCTTTTCACATGACCTCTCATCAAAACTGGTTCTCAAAATATGAAGAGTTTGATGGTGGAAAGATGTACTTGGGTGATGATTCTCACCTAAAGATAGTTGGACGCGGAAGGGTCACTATCAGATTTCCTGATGGATGAGTAAAGGGAATCAACAGAGTTATGCACATTCTGGGTTTGGCACGAAACCTATT
>MU225394.1:4144180-4158136 GCA_018584345.1 Thuja plicata | reverse complement strand
TTTAAAGGATAATTTTTGAAGCCACTAATTCAACCCCCCCCCCCTTAGTTATTACTAACAAATGAAAAACAAAGAAAACATCAAACCCCCCATGACACTTTATAATATAGTGCGAGTACAATCAAGCACAAAATGTGCAGGATCCAAAGCATGCATTAGATGACACTTTATTTCAGTGCATTTGCAAAAAAATAAATGTGACAGAAATAGATGTCTACAATATTTGGGAATGACATAAAGCTATATAAACATGAATAATAGCTAAAAAGAAGTCATACCATGCATGGAAATGATCCCAAGACCTGAAACATCCAAGATATCCACCAAATTGAAAAAATGAAAAAATATGAAAAAAAATACTTTAACCAACTTTCTAACGCCATGTGGAAGTCAAAAAATAGAGTCCGGATGAGCAAGATATGACTCCCAGAGTAAAAAAAAAGAACCCTGAATTTGACTAGAAAAAAAATCTGCAAGACAGAAAAATTGAAAAATCTAACCTCTAGATTTGGATAGAGCTCGAAAAGAGCTTTCCGACGACATATGATAGGTCAAAATTTGATATCGTGTGCGCAAGATATGAGCAAAAACCCACAAGGTGCTCATTATGAAAAAAAGGGCAAGTTGTATGATGGGTTGATGGCCGTCAAATTTAACCCAGATCTCAGACCTACGACTACTGACATCAATGACACAAAAACTGAGGCAATGTGAAAACTAAGGCATTTTTTTCTTGACAAGCATGTCAAGACTGTGCATATAAAAAAGAGGGCCCAAATTTCAACTGTGTCCAAATTGGGCATGCCTTATGTGAAAATGGGGGTTTTGGGGAATTTTGAATGCAATCATGAGGTTGGTTTATGCCCACAATGCTCTGAAAAAGATCTCTAGCCCAAATCCACACAACTTTTCACAGAAAATCTCTCAAAAAACCAGATCTGAAGGGCAAGACCAAAAAAATATCATGAAGAGAACAGGGGTATGAAAGGGAAGAGCTCTGATACCATATTGGATTTGATAAAAAACTATCAACCCCACAACTCCCAAGAATCACCTGCCTACAAATACCTGTCACAGAAAGAGAAGCAAAAGCTATGGAGGCCAAAGACAACAGATCTGTGAAAGAGGAAACATCCTCAATTGATTCAATAATAATGAAATGGAATTACAAAAGAATTAATAATCACAAAGAGATCAATCCTTATAAAGGAGATAGAACACCTAGAAGGTGGAGAAACCTAGGTTGCATGATAATAATTAATAAAGAATTAGTTATAACATGCCTAAAGTTTAGCTTAAGTAAACTAGAGATAAAAAGATGAGTTAATAATTAAATCAATAATGATTTAATTAATAAGTGAATAAGGTGTCTTAATAATTAAATCAATAATGATTTAATTAATAAGTGAAAATACCTTTTTACTCTAACACGCATGTCATATGCTTCAGGATGGATGGATACATTCCTCATCTGCATTATATTTTTTTTTACGCAAAGGGATTGCATTATCGCTCTGACTTTCTGTGTCATGGTGCGACGCATGCATTTTGTCATATTAAATAAATCTCTTGTGACAATAATGAAATTATGAAAGCAATGTTTCATCAGTACTAATTATTCTTCTCTTCTGTATAATTTATACTTTTTACTAACATTTTCTTCTGTCAATCCTTGCAATCTCTTTCTTTTCAAAAAATTGTCCTCTTGTCAATTTCTACCCAATTTTTCAAGGGGGCATCCTACCTCCATTCTGTCGATCCACTGGGGCATGATTTTTAATTTTTCTTTGACACAAAACTCATAATCACATTGTATCAAAGAGGGGAAAAATGTAGACACCCAAAAATGGTTCAATGCCTATGCCCCCATTTTAACATGTCTTCTATATTATGTGTTTGATCTTTATCATTCACTAATATTGTGTCATTCTTTCATGTCATCAATTGCTAATATTTCTCTCATTTTGGCCAAATTGATCATCTTCCCAAATCAATCCAAGATCATTCCGAACTCATTTAGATTATTCTAGGGCATTGTCAAAGTTCATCAATGCCTCATCTCTTTTCAATCCTCTTTCGATAGTGTTGTCAAAGGTCATCGATGCTATCATCATCAATCATGTCCAAGGCATTGTCAAAGTTCATCAATGCCTTATCACCATCAATCCAGGGGCATTTCCAAGTTCATCGATGTCACCTTAGGAGCATTTCAAGTTCATCAATGCCTTCTCATCATTATCCGAGTGCATTGTCAATTTTTTTTATCAATGCCTCATCATCATATGGCTTCTATAATAGAATTATCAAAGTTCATCGATGTTATTTTGTCAGCAATCCATTCGAGTGCATTGTCAAAGATCATCGATCCCTCATCATTTCTTAAACTCTTCCAGAACCATCAAAATTGTTCCTAATCCTCATCAAAGTCATAAAAATCAAGTCAACTTCGCATCATTGCCATCAATTTGGTCAATGATCCATTAATTTGTCCTCTTGGGATGAATAACCCATAGTATATTCCTATGTCCTAATTGAATAAATAAATTGACTTTATTTATTCCCTCTTTCCTATGTCTCCACAATTGATTAATTCTTATTTACTAATTTCCATTTTTGTGGGAAATATGAGTTTTTATAATTCAAAATTCCCTCCTATTAATTAGCCTCCATTTGTCATAGTTGTCATAATTTATGACACTTTCTTCTTTTCCTTTGTCATAATTTGTCACATTTTATGACAAGTTTCCCTTTCGTTCTCCACACTAGAATTTTCCCAATTGGATCTCTTACACTTTTTCATAATCTATTATAATATGACATTTTTTTAATTTTACTTCTGAATTATGACAATCTTCCCATTTGTGCACCTAATTGCTAATTCCGCAATTTGGTCTCTAATCTTATAAATTGAGATAATTTTTCTCATTCAATTTAGCCATCACATTTCAAATCTTCTCACCATCATTATAGTCTTTTTCTTTCATGTTTTGAGTGCATTATGTCCATATGAGAGCTACATCAACATTTGGAGAAGCAAGAAAGTGCATAATTGTCAAATTGAGGAAGTTTTGTTCATAATTTCAATTCCTTTGTCTCAATTTATTTTGTGTTTGGATAGGTTGATCGTGCATGCTTTAGAGTTTGATGGTTCCTCTTGTGTGCACATTTTCCTGTCCTACAGTCATTACTTCCACTCAACCGTGAGACCTTCTTGTAGAGGATAACTGAAACAACTCACTCGAATACCACTTGTTAGGATTAAAAGACAAAAATCTAATAGTTACATGGAAAACATATATCAAATACAACAAAGAAATAAAACACACAGAAGACACAAATATTTAACATGGTTCACCCAAATCTTGGGCTACGTCCACCAAACAAACAGATGAATATTATATTCTAGTAAATTAACCTGATTACAATCTACAATCCCTTGCAACCTAATCCCACTACAAGAAGCTACCAAAAACATATATCAAATCCCTAACCTAAGGCCCTATGATAAAAACTTTGTTAGGTTGCCAAATTATGATTAAAATCTACCTTTTTCCCTAATCGCTACGATGTGGAGGGAATACTTCTAAATTTAAATTTTCACATCTCTTGCTCTCTTTCATCCCGAAGATGGATCACAGAGTGTGATCTGAAACATTGATGCTAAAAATACAAACACAATCGATTCCACAAGCTACACACTGTAATTATAGAGGATTGTGGAAGTCTGATATCCCTGAATAAATTTTTTGTCAATAACAGTTTTATTAAATATCAATTTCAGTTTGTTATTTTTCTGCAATGGTTTGATTTTTCAATTACAATATGCTA
Organism: Thuja plicata; assembly: GCA_018584345.1. Taxonomy (NCBI): domain Eukaryota; kingdom Viridiplantae; phylum Streptophyta; class Pinopsida; order Cupressales; family Cupressaceae; genus Thuja; species Thuja plicata. The sequence continues at coordinate 4,154,308 of MU225394.1, read as the reverse complement.
ACCATTCCAACACATTAAGTGCACAATGCATTTTAAATCTTCACTTGCTGAAAAGTAGCTTTATTTTAAATGTTCGCACATATAATGATGCGTCATCATTCATTATGCACATTTTTCACCATATTTAAACATTCATTGTTAAGTTAAATGTTAGATTAATTTTCCACCTACGAAGTTTGCTCAAATTTTAAAAATAATGTTCAAAATTTACCCACTTCAATTTATCATTTATTTTAAATATTGAGTTAAAATATTTTAAATCATACTCTCAAATTTCGTATAAAAAATAAAAACAATATATATTTTCTTTTAAATACATTTCCACTTATTTTCATAGATTGTATAAATGTTTTCTTTAATTAATTGAACATTAAGTTAGAATCTTCAAAATCATACACCCAAATTCTTTAATAAAAAATAAAAGAAAAAAATGAAATATGACTTTTTATCAAATAAATTTTAACATTTTTTTCATATATTGCTGTATGCATAATAGATGTCAACTATGATAAACGAAATACTACTATTAAAAAGATAATAAATCTATCTAAAAGTAAACCAATGAAGAATAAAAATAATCAAATGAAGTAAAATAATTTTTACCTTCACCTACCCTTTGTAGCTTGCCTCCATTGTCCTCCTAGCTTTGATTTCTTGATGTTTGAGCTCTCAGATTTCCAATGAAGCTCCTTAGCCAAGATGTCACCAAAGTGTGGAGATTTGAGTGAATGTATGCAAAATGCAACTAAATGGATGATGGAATGGTGTAGAAATGCTTGGATGCTTGATATGATTGCTTGAATGCTTGAATGTGATGGCTTGAATGTTTGATGGCTTAAATGCTTGATTGCTTGAATGCTCACTACTAGATCACAAAGGGGGAATGGGGTTCCTTTATCGGATTTTGGAGGAGCTAAGCCTAGGTGGCACAATCCTAGGGTGGAGAATGAAAGGTGGAAGATCCTAGGGCTACTATTGACTTGGTTAAAGGGGTTGAGAGAAAGGGGGATGTAGTTAGAATGTGAGAGGAAGAATAGGGAGGATGTTCCTCCTGCATTGACATAGAGGAGAAGAATGTGGAAGGGAAAGACACATGTCAAGTGTCTCACAAAGACCATGGAGAGGAAAGAGGAAGGACTTTTTCCTCATGAGGACTCTTGGTACAAGTGTCCCATGAGTCATCTTTGACTCTTTGAGGTGGCTTAAGAAGCTCCTTAGGAATAGGGATTGCTTCTTTACTTGGTGTAGGGGAAGACATGTGGTCATGAGACCAAGTCTTATGAGGCCACGTAGCCCTTAGAAATAGGACATGTGTGGGTGAGGATAATGAGTTATTAATAATTGATAATAATTAATTATTTTAGCCAAGGTGATGTGTCAAGTGACTAGGTCTAAGATGTGGAGTAGGAGGCTTAGTCATATTTAGTGACTATATAATTAATCACTTTAATAAGACTAATTTAGAAGACTTAGGATAACAAGAATAGATTATAATGAATGTATTAAATAAATTAAAAATAATTTTCTTAATAAATAGAAGAAATAAACACTAATTAAATAATAAATATTTAATTAATTCATCAAGTCAATATTAATTAAATAGTAAATATTTAATTAATTAATTAGTGAAGCGATTTTTTAGTGTATACATTTTGCCCCTCTTTGAAATACTGTGTTGGTCACATTATTTCAAAGAAAAATCCAGCTTCTTGCCCATGCCCCAGACAATGCCGACGAAGACGACCTATGACTTATGCATGCCCCCTCGAGAGATTGATTAATTTTTTTTTTTTTGGAATGTTCAATCAATCTCACGAAAAGAATCAGAAGAAATTGGGAAGGAAAACAAGGTGAAAAGGAATGATACTGGTGGTTAGGGTCCACACATCCAACAAAATGGGTCCACAGGATATATATAGGGTCAAAGGGTCCACTATAGGATCATTATGCACACTTTTCATTTGGACATTGGAGCTTGGAGAGAGAGAAAAGCAGAGCTGAGAAGATGCCTTTTCCACTTTCAGATCACCATTTTGAGAGGGTTAGATGCTTCCAGAGGCCGCTGGATTTTGGAGAGTCCATAGGTGATTCATCCTACTTTGTCAATTTGATGCAATTTTATATGTTTGATAGGATTTGTAGCATTTTTAGGTTAGATCCAATCATAGGCTAAGTTAGGAATTTTAATGTTTTTGGGTCAAAAAATGGATGCGCAGTTGCAACGCATGTATGTGCAGCTAGTATGCTCATTTGCGCAGATTATGTGCATTCATTTAGGGGTCCTGCACATTTGTAGGATGTAAATGTGAATGTTGCGCATTTTTTATATCTGCGCAAATGCTAGGGGGTTATGTGCATACATTCAAAAATGTTGTGCATTTATGAAAATGGTAGAATTTGGGCAAATTAGGGGGTCAATTAGGTCAAACATCAGATCAATAGGCTGAGTGGATCTGTCAATCTTGTATTTTTTAGGGGGCTATATGAACACATCATTACAGAATTTAGACTCTTCGAGCCTACGAACCTCAGAGAAGCGGTTATTAAAGCTACCCTTGCAGAGGTGAACCTAGCGTTGGGCCATGGTGGGCAGTTGGGAGTGCAGTTTAGAGCACCTAGTAACAGAGGTAATCAATCTCAGGGAGCTAGAAATTCTAGGAACCCTCCTATAGTTTCAAAGGGTAACCAGAGCCAGCAGGGTAAGAGATTCTTTCCTGGAACCAGCGGTGGTTCTTAGTTGGGAAACTATCGCAACTGGCTGCATAGTATGCACAATAGGACTGATCGGTCAGTTCAGGGTTCGCATCAGGATGTTAGTGGGGATGATTTTCAGCAGTCTAGTGCACCTTCAGTTAGAAGGGGTGGTAGTAGAGGGGGTTGTTATTCTTGTGGGGAGCTTGGTCACATTGCGGCCAATTGTCCTCAGCTTGCATCATAGTTCTCAGGACAGAGGCCAGTAGCTTCTAAGCCTATAGTTAGGGATGTTGGTATGTCTCATGGAGCGTATGCAGCGTTTGATCATCCTCCAGTTGTGTATCATGCTCTAATGAGTGGGGTTGCGAGTAGAGGACCAGCAACTAGTTTTCGCATTCCTTTAGTAGGGAATAATCCCCAGTGTTCGAGTCAGAGACCAGGGAAGGGTCCTATGGGACCCACACGTTGAGTCTTTTGTGACTCAGTTGATGATTTGAGTTGAGAGATTCATATCTCTATCTTTGTTTTAGGCTTCCAAGAGTAAGCCTTGTTTTAGGGGAGGAGGATGTAATACCCACCTCTTAGTTTTCTTTTTGGTTTCGGTTGCCGAACTCTTTTAGGCCCTTTTCATGTATGTGTGGTCTATTTCAGATAGTTTAGAGGATATTTATGTATCACACTTCAGTATATTATTGATTCATTTTTTAGAGTATTATATCTCTTGTTTGCATATGATCTATGGTTATTTCATGATGCTTATGTATATGTTAGGATGTCATCTTGATTATGGTTTTCTGACAATACTGACCCTAGATTTATATGCACATGGATCATTTATATTGTTTGCATTACTGTTTAACGTGCTTGATATGGTATGGGACAGAGTCGTAGTTACTTGCTTCAGTGAGATCCACACGATAAACTAGTCTCAACCATTGTTTGCTATATTATATGCATGTATGCTCATCTTTATGATGACAGGTTTGCACGTACCAGGCTACGTCTTCCCTGAATTGGCAGGAGTGAGCGTGCCCTATCGCAATATCTCAATGGTAAGAGAGGGGAGATAATATCAGGACCAAATCCATACCCTAAACCATTATTTTGTCCTATTGATAGATAAAGAATCTGATTGACTACCCTAGTGTTTGAATCTGTCAAGTGACGTGGATTCGTGAGCCTGTTTGTGTGGGTTTGTGGTTCTATTTCAGTTGATTATCTATTTAGATGGGTTTTAGATGGATTAATGATGCTTTTAGCTTGTTTTATTTAATGAATTTCCATGGTATATATTAATGTTAATTATTGCACCTATAATATGGTTAAAACATTGATATATGAAATATATGACTATTTAATAATTAAATATTAATTAAATGCCTATATTTAATTAATTGATTTAATTATTAAGTCTTGATTTAAATAATTGAGATTTAATAAATATTAAATTCAATTAATTATAATTAATTACGCATAGTTGAATTATTGAATATCACTTTAAGTTGCATGGTTAATTGATTTATTTAATTGAAATATTATCTCATGCATTTTCAATTTAACACTTTGCTTTGATATTATAAAGTTGAGTTTTTGCATGCTTTAAGTGAAATTGAAAATAAAAAATTATTTTAATTAATAATTAGATAAGTTATTTTCCCTTTAGGGTTTTCACTTTTTGAAAACCTAATTGCTTGGATTATCTATATCTTTGGATTGGAGGCCTTTTTGAAGGTTGTTCAATCAGGGAGAAGGAAAAATCAGGTGATTGGAGTTTTGAGAGAGCTTGCTTGGACTTGTGGATTCTCTTGCTTGGATTTGTGTATTCTTCTTGCTTGGAATTGTGAATTTGTGTTTCTCATCATTTATTGAGGTAGGGTCTTCATCCTTTGAATTTTATCTTTCAGATCCCCGTCTTCCATGCATATGAAAGCTAGGACCCTTTATGTGATCTTCCTTGTTTGGGTATTTGATAGTTTCATTGATTTAGAATTGAGAAATATGATCTTAGTTTCAATTTGTGTTTTCCTCCATGTTTGCTTATCAGATCTGTGATTGTGAGCATAAAGGTTTCATTTTTGGGTATTGAATGCCAATTGGGCGTAAGGGTTTTCGTATGAATGATTTATGTTTGGAATTGCCCTTAGAGTTTTAATTTGGGTGAAAATGTCTTCTTTGGATGAAAATTGGTTATTGTTGGAGAAATTCCTTCAAACCCTCATATCCTTGTTTGTCTCACCTTGAAGAGTAGAAAACTTTCCTTGATCAGGTGCTTACCAAAATTGAGTCCAGATCTGAGAGGAAACAAGAAAGCAGGGTTAATTTGCATGCTAGAAAACAAGAAAACCGTTCTTGAAATTATTAATATTAAATTAGAAATTCTCCTTGTTTTTATCATATTGCATGTTGCAAAAGAAAAGAAAAAGAAAATCCCCCTTATTCTATTTATAATTTTTATTGGAAAAAAATGCCTAAATTATTAAAATATGGTTTATTGGGTTTGTGCTTGAAAGAAAGAAATTAAGGCTATTTATTATTGCTGGAATTTAATTTAAAAAAAATAATAGGCTTGCTGGAATTTTCTTTAAAAAAAAAAATTATAAATCTCTCTCTTTTCCCCTTTAGAGCATTTGGTTGGGAAATACCTCTATCATTGAAAAAATGGTTTGTTAATATTATTAAAAGAAATTAAATATTAAAAAAAAAAAAGACCTTATTGTTTTTATAAAAAAAAATACAGACTAGTTTTAATTATTTTCACCAATTAAAAAATATAAATATAAATATAAATCAAAGAATTAAAAAAAATAGAATACATTGGATTTAAATTATATATTATAAATTTAAATCATACTTAAAAATAAGAAAAGGTGTTTTAAAAAAAATTTAATTGAAAAGTTGTGGGTGGGTGGAGGGGCCACCGCACCCCCCACACTATGCAAGTGTGGTACTCGAGCGAGGGAGTTGTTTTATTTACAATTCTAAATTTTAATATGGTTTAAAATTTAGTTAGTTTTAATTTTATTTGAATTTTAAGTTAAGTTTAGTTTATATAATATTTAATTTTCGTTTTAGTTTAAATTTTAATTAATTTAAATCTTTTTAACATATGTTTAAAGTTTGTAATTTAAATTTACTTTTGAAGTTAGTTTGATTTAAATTAGTTTTAATTAATTTATGTATATAATTTAAAGATTAATTTTTTTTATTGTTATTAAGGTGGTTGTTAATTGTTAGTTGGGAAAAGATTTTTTTTAGTAATTATTTTAATAATTAATATTCAGTTTGTTTTTAATATTATTTAATCATTTATATTAAAATATTAATTGGATATTAATGTTTGTATATATGAAGAGATTTTAGTTTTATTGGGGCAATTACCTTAATGGGTGTTTTAAAACACATGGTGTAATTATAGTGTTATTTTAGTAATTATTTAAATAGGATAATTTATACATGTGGGTTTATGAATTAACCTATAGGAGCTTTAATTACGCTCTTTTGGAGATTGAATTATATGTGTTAGTAATTTTAAAAGATGTTTTTTCCAGTTCTATTTGTATGACTATTTTGGGATGTTTAAGATAAGTATTTGATCTTTCTTCTATTCCCAGTATGGCTAAACTCAGGATATGTGATCCTTTGAGATTATCTCATATTGTTATAGTTAGTTGAGAACTAGTAGTTCCTATATGGGTAGGAACAAGTATTTTGAGATTTACGATATTTTATTTGACCTTGAGCTTAGGGGGTGGTTAGTTAGGTGCATCCTAGGGGAGTGGCTTAAAATAGGATTCCGGGGCCCAAAGAGGCCAGTCCAGGGTGACCTATCGTAAGTTAGTTAATAAGTGATAACTTAATAATAAAACTTGGGGTTTACATTAATTACAAGATGGATCATGATGCCTCGCTTATGCCTTTAGTGCTATTACAGACTAAGGATAAGAATGAGTTGATACCTAAAGAGTAGGTATGATTAGATTCCTCATCTTCATGAGAGGGTATCCTAGCTCCGCATGAGTCAAGATTGAGAGATCCAGGGTCCAGAGAGGCTAGTCCAGGGTAACTCAAGTTATTGACCATGTGATGACACTCCCATAATATGTAGCCTAAGTCTCCTCCATAGGTCTTGTGGTACCTTTTATGGTTGTGTCTTGGACACTTGGCTTTTGGGTTCAATATATGGTTTATGTTGGTGTTTTGAATATCTTATGTATGTTCCTTTATCTTTGGACAGTGTACCTTTTCTTTGATCTTGGATTTTCAGTTGGCTTGATCTTTCCATCCTTATACTTTTGCTTTAGTATTTCTCGTTGTGATCAGAAAGCTTCTAGGATCTTCCTATGTGTTTTTTATGATGGCTTGTATACCCTTGATTGCCTTCATGTTGTATACCCGTGTGAGTGGGCCTGTTATTATCTCCTCAGCAAGGTGGGAGTGGACCTTTGGTTCCACGAGGTTGGGTGGTAGTGATTCTTATTACCATTGAGGTTCTGACGGTTCTTCTTCATGCTTGGGTGATCTTTGATGCAGTTCTATCTTCTAATTCTTATGGAGACTGGTTCAGTTTCATGAGTTGTATATTTGTAACCATATGTGTTTATTGGTTGAGATCCTTTGGAGGATGTATTGTGTTGTTTTCATCATTTTTATCTTTGGTGGTTTTGATCTTATCATATCAGATGTAATCTGTAATAGTGTATCAGATGGGATACCTATATTAGTTATTGTATCTTACTTGTATTAGAGTGATTACTACATACCCTGCGTCATGTGTAGAGGATGTGAGTTATGAGATGTATATTATTGGATTCATTTGATGTATCCTTTATGTTAGTTCTTTATAGTTGTTATCGTAGATTATTTTTCTTAAGTGATTCTACGTCAAGGAACCCTCAAGAATTGTCTCTTGTATGAGTTGTACTTATGTGTATGTCATGTACTTCATTGCATTGCTTCTGCATTGTTATCATTATTGTTTGTAAACATTTAAAAAAAAAATATTCCATTAACTCAGCGTCAAGTTTAGGTTAGTTCTCCTGGGTTCCCTGGCGGGGCATTACACTTGGTATCAGAGCCCACGTTTCTACACTGGGAGCTCTGGGAATTTGTATGCCAATTAGTTGTCTTTTGGTTTAAAACTTGAAACAAACATAGACATAAAACTCTGATGTATTTAAAACCATTTCTTTGTGATTATTTGATTTCTTTTGATGTTATTAGTTTTGATGTTGGTTCTGAGTTATGGTTTGGTTCTCTAGTTGATTCAGGAATCATGCCTGAAACTAGAGCTACTAGAGGTCGTGGTAGGGGCCGATTTGATAGTCGTGGAAGGGGTAGGAATCCCAATCCTTCTGTGAGTGTCAGTCAGGACAATGCTCATTAGCACAATAGAGATGAGCAAAGGGATGAGCGTCAGCCTGAGTCTGTAGAGCCAGACACTAGGTAGATGTTGAGGGCGATATTGAGTCATCTTTCTGAGCAGGTTATAGTGGAGAAGGATGCTTCTCATCATTCTCAATTAGAGCAGAGAGAAAGGGAAAGATCTAGGAGCCCTTCAAGGAGGACTATTATAGTGGATCCTAAGGTTGTGGCAATGAACCACATGAGGGATCTCATGAGAGTTCCACCTATTCCCTTTGATGGGAAAGGAACAGGGTTTGAAGCTGAGACTTGGATTATAGCATTAGAGAGGATTTTTTCTATGCATCCCTTTAGTAGAAATACTGAAGCTAGGTATGTAGTAATGCAACTCTACAATTTTGCAGCGAGATGGTGGAAGATAGAGGAGAAGTTAGGTCTCCATATGGACACAGTGACTTGGGAGTTGTTCCTTGAGAACTTTCGAGAGTGCTTCATCTTAGATTAGTGGAGGCAACAGCAGGCATATGAGTTCCATAACTTGAGGTAGTTGACCATGTCAGTGGTAGACTATGAGCATCGATTCTTCAAGCTCAAGCAATATGCTAGTTATGGTCAGTATTCAGCCCTTATGGTTCAACACTTTGTTAGGGGGCTCAATGAATGCATCGTTGGAGAAGTTAGACTCTTCGAGACTATGAACCTCAGAGAAGTGGTTATTAAAGCTTCCCTTGCTGAGGCAAACCTAGCGTTGGGCCATGGTGGGTAGTTGGGAGTGTAGTGGTTTTCAGCAGTCTAGTGCACCTTTAGTTAGAAGGGGTGGTAGTAGAGGGGGTTTTTATTCTTGTGGGCAGCTTGGTCACATTGCGACCAATTGTCCTTAGCTTGCATCGTAGTTCTCTAGACAAAGGTCAATAGCTTCTAAGCCTATAGTTGGGGATGTTGGTATGTCTCATGGAGTGTATGGAGTGTTTGATCATCCTCCAGCCGTGTATCATGCTCCAATGAGCGGGGTTGCGAGTATAGGACCAGCAGCTAGTTTTCGCATTCCTTCAGTAGGGAATGAACTCCAGTGTTCGAGTCAGAGACCGGGGAAGGGTCCTATGGGACCCACACATTGAGTCTTTTGTGACTCAGTGTGATGATTTGAGTTAAGAGATTCATATCTCTATCTTCGTTGTAGGCTTCCAGTAGTAAGCCTATTTTTAGGATAGGAGGATGTAATACCCACCTCTTAGTTTTCTTTTTGGTTTCGGTTGCTGAACTTTTTTAGGCCCTTTTCATGTATGTGTGGTTTATTTCAGATAGTTTAAAGGATATTTATGCATCACATTTCAGTATGTTATTGATTCATTGCTTAGAGTATTATATCTCATGTTTGTATATGATCTATGGTTATTTCATGATGCTTATGTATATGTTAGGATGTCATCTTGATTGTGGTTTTCTAACAATACTAACCCTAGATTTATATACACATGGATCATTTATATTTTTTGCATTACTGTTTGACGTGCTTGATATGGTATGGGACAGAGTCGTAGTTACTTGCTTTAGCGAGATCCACATGATAAACTAGTTTCAACCATTGTTTTCTATATTATATGCATGTATGCTCATCTTTGTGATGACAGGTTTGCACGTACCGGGCTACATCTTCCCTGAATTGGCAGGAGTGAGCGTGCCCTATCGCAATATCTCAATGGTAAGAGAGGGGAGATAATATCAGGCCCAAATCCATACCCTAAACCCTTATTTTGTCATATTGATGGATAAAAAATATGATTGAATACCCTAGTGTTTGAATCCGTAAGTGACGTGGATTCGTGAGCCTGTTTGTGTGGGTTTGCGGTTCTATTTTAGTTCATTGTCTATTTTAGTTGATTAGCTATTTAGATGGTTTTAGATGGATTAATGATGCTTTTAGCTTGTTTTATTTAATAAATTTTCATGGTATATATTAATGTTAATTATTGCACCTATAATATGGTTAAAACATTGATATATGAAATATATGACTATTTAATAATTAAATATTAATTAAATGCCTATATTTAATTAATTGATTTAATTATT
>MU225394.1:4100711-4124138 GCA_018584345.1 Thuja plicata | reverse complement strand
AAATCAGAGGAGGTTGTTGAACAAGAAGTAGATGAGGAAAAGGGAAATGCAATTGCTTTGAAAGCATTGAAGGGTATACTACAACATAAAATTGACATTCTAAAGGATAAAACTGATGTTGTAATCAATACATACAACAAGTTGCCAGCTTTGCATACAAAGGTAATGGGGTACCTTGCCATTCTAAACCCTTACTTTACTAAGTGGTCTGCTAGGGCGAAGTTGTTTGAAAATTTATCATCTTTACAAGTCATAAGACCACATTTTCCTGAAATAGTGACTGAAGTTGAAGATGAGATCAAAAGAGTCAATATTGCTCTCTCATTCTTTAAAGAAAAATTAAACCAGATAGAGGTTAAGTTGAGCCTCTTTTCAAATTATTTTAATAAGTTTATTCCTTCCTTAAGGGGAGATGATGACCAAGTAAAGGCTGTAGATGCCTGGAAAAATGAATTTGACAGCAAGATGCCTGGTGATGAGGTATTTCTCTTGGGAGCAGATGTTGATATTGAAGGATTCAATAAAATATTGGATGAAGCTTTTAAAGCAGAGACTGATATCAACAAATTCCTTCTTGATTTCAAGAATATCGCTGATGCTAGATGGGATAGACAAAAGGTGCAAGTACAGAGTACTCAAGACTTCAAGTGGCCATCTGATGATGAAGTGAAAGCATGGGAAGTGATGACTACACCCAAGAAGAAGAAGCCAATAGTAGAGGAAGAAATTATGGACGATGAGTAAGGATGACTACTTGGTACTTCACTATTAAAGACAAAGAAAATAGTTATTGTAACAGGAGAATGTATGTAAGTATGAGAGCACAGTCATCCAAACTCGATATAACTGTTGCCATCTACTATGTACACTATCAGATCAAGTCGCCTGATCGGGAGAAGAACAAAAAATATATGTTTCTATCTTTTTGACTTGGTCATTCCACTGCTTCTTCTCTCTCTTTCTTTTTGTCTCTCTTGTAGCTTTAGGGTTAGGTTTTCTATGACCATCTGAAGCTTATTGCATCCTAAATATCAAGGGATTCCAAGATGGTCAAAAACCTATATATATAACAGAAGAGTTGTAATTAAAAAAGGTCTTGGTTGTTGGAACTTTTTGGAAAAGAAATAATATATTGCAGAATTCAGATGTTCTGAACTTCTGTCTATCTTTTGAAGTTGTATAATCTTTCATGTATGGAAGCTAGATCATATAAATAAAATACGGTGCAATTTTACTCTCTTCCATTGTTGTCTCTTTATTCTCTGTGTATGCTCTTTTATGTTTAAGTTTGCAAGGCATTCTGAAGCATTTTGGTTATTAGGTAACTATCTGATTACTTGTAAGTTTCTTTTAAGGAAAGAACTAAGTTTTGTGAGTAGTTTTAGGGAGCATACTGCTTTGTTTAAAGATTTGATACAATCATTTAGAGGTAACAGGGTAATTTGTAAGGCAACTTATTTGAATTGCATGTGGGTTGTAAGGCAGCCTACTGTATTTTGTTTCTATGAGATCTTAGTTTATTTGACTCTGTAGCCCAAAAGATAGGCACTGGTCCAAAAATTAGTCTGATAATCTATCATTGTCCAAGTTATTTCAAGGTATCAAAAGCACTTTAATTAAAATACTCTTGTTACTAAGAAAAAACAAACTAAACTCAGTAAGGACCTATGTCAGTAGGACAGTGTCCACTTTAGTGATTCCTTGAGAGTGGATCATTAGGTTATCCCTCCTACATCAAAAGGAAGAAGGATGAAAATCCTTGTATCATTGGTTTTTGCTATATTTAAGATTATGGTTTGTATGGTTAAATCTTGCATCTGGTTATGCTTGGTCATTTGCAAAGTGATTTATAAGTTGGTTTAACAAAGATACATAGCAAATCAGTGTCCACACTATAACATACTATGTAAACAGCAATCATAAAAGGTAAAACCTACCTGAGTATATGTGGAGCTCAAAAACGAGGAAGGACCTTATCCAGTCCTTAGCAATTAGGCTTTTCTTGTCTCTGAATTAGTATTAGAAGGTATGGTGTTCAAATAGTTATTTCAAGCATTGTGATTCATACAAGAAAATTCCCTAACATGTTTAAAGTTTGTAATTTAAATTTACTTTTGAAGTTAGTTTGATTTAAATTAGTTCTAATTAATTTATGTATATAATTTAAAGATTGTTTTTTTTTTATTGTTATTAAGGTGGTTGTTAATTGTTGGTTGGGAAAAGATTTTTTTTAGTAATTATTTTAATAATTAATATTCAGTTTGTTTTTAATATTATTTAATCATTTATATTAAAATATTAATTAGATATTAATGTTTGTATATATGAAGAGATTTTAGTTTTATTGGGGCAATTACCTTAATGGGTATTTTAAAATACATGGTGTAATTATAGTGTTATTTTAGTAATTATTTAAATAAGATAATTTATACATATGGGTTTATAAATTAACCTATAGGAGCTTTAATTACGTTATTTTGGAGATTTAATTATATGTGTTAGTAATTTTAAAAGATAAACGAATTTGCATAATCGAGGTTATTAATTTGTTTATCGTTTGATTCTGAATTAGTTCCTTCTATAGGTGTATGTAATATGCCATGATGTATTTTGAGGTTCTTTATTGAAGTGAAGTGCATTCATGTTCTTGTGTGAGAACTTTATTGTTTCGGGAACCTATTGGGGACTAGTAGACCTTATGATATTGTGTCTAGGTCTGTTGGGATGTTTTTTCCAGTTCTATCTGTATGACTATTTTGGGATGTTTAAGATAAGTATTTGATCTTTCTTCTATTCCTAGTATGTCTAAACTCAGGATATGTGAACCTTTGAGATTATCTCATATTGTTATGGTTAGATGAGAACCAGTAGTTCATATATGGGTAGGAACCAGTATTTTGAGATTTATGATATTTTATTTGACCTTGAGCTTAGGGGTGGTTAGTTAGGTGCATCTTAGGGTAGTGGCTTACAATAGGATTTTGAGGCCCAAAGAGGCCAGTCCAGGGTCACCTATCGTAAGTTAGTTAATAAGTGATAACTTAATAACAAAACTTGGGGTTTACATTAATTACAAGATGGATCATGATGCCTCGCTTATGTCTTTAGTGCTAGTACAAATTAAGGATAAGAATGAGTTGATACCTAAAGAGTAGGTATGGTTAGATTCCTCATATTCATGAGAGAGTATCCTAGCTCCGCATGAGTCAAGATTGAGAGGTCCGGGATCCAGAGAGGCCAGTCCAGGATAACTCAAGTTATTGACCCTGTGATGACACTCCCATAGTATGTAGCCTAAGTCTCCTCTATAGGTCCTGTGGTACCTTTTATGATTGTGTCTTGGACACTTGGCTTTTGGGTTCAGTATATGGTTTATGTTGGTGTTTTGGATATCTTATGTATGTTCCTTTATCTTTGTATGGTGTACCTTTGCTTTGATCTTGGATTTTCAGTTGTCTTGATCTTTCCATCATTATACTTTTGCTTAAGTCTTTCTTGTTGTGATCAGAAAGCTTCTAGGATCTTCCTATGTGTTCTTTATGATCCCTTCTATACCCTTGATTTCCTTCATGTTATATACCTATGTGAGTGGGCCTGTTATTATCTCCTCAGCACGGTAGGAGTGGACCTTTGGTTCCACAAGGTCGGGTGGTAGTGATTCTTATTACCATTGAGGTTCTGATGGTTCTTCTTCATGCTTGGGTGATCTTTGATGCAGTATTATCTTCTGATTCTTATGGAGACTGGTTCAGTTTCATGAGTTGTATATTTGTAACCATATGTGTTTATTGGTTGACATCCTTTGGAGGATGTATTGTGTTGTTTTCATCATTTTTATCTTTGGTGGTTTTGATCTTATCATATCAGATGTAATCTGTAATAGTGTATCAGATGGGATACCTATATTAGTTATTGTATCTTACTTGTATTAGAGTGATTACTACATACCCTGCGTCATGTGCAGAGGATGTGAGTTATGAGATGTATATTATTGGATTCATTTGATGTATCCTTTATGTTAGTTCTTTATAGTTGTTATCGTAGATTATTTTTCTTAAGTGATTCTACGTCAAGGAACACTCAAGAATTGTCTCTTGCATGAGTTGTACTTATGTGTATGTCATGTACTTCATTGCATTGCTTCCGCATTGTTATCATTATTGTTTGTAAACATTTTTTAAAAAAATTTATTCCATTAACTCAGTGTCAAGTTTAGGTTAGTTCTTCTAGGTTATCAGAAGGTGTCACATTGCTCCATGTGTAGGCATGGAAGCACATTGCTATCACATGACCGACAACTTGGAGATTCCAAGGTGCAAGGCAGCCATGTATTTTTCTTTATGCATCGATCTTGTCTCAACGTAAGCTGGGATGATTAGAGTTTTGGAGTTACACTTTTGATATGATAGATGTTGTGATCTGGAGACCCTACCTAGGGTGTGAGCTATTGGAGGACGAGCATCAGCTCAAGTACTATTTTGAGTCACGATGGTTGATAGGCAGGACTCCTTATATTATAAAGTGATAGATGGTGAGCAGGGTCCTGTGACAGTTTTGCAGGGTTCAGGGGATGCCTCAGGGGGTGACAGAGTTCACACGCACCCCTAAGGAGAGACAGGACTGGGATTGATGGTATCATTTGAGGTTTCTTGACAGGAGTTCTTGGACATACCATTTCATGCATGGTCGATGAGATAGGGGCTCGTAGACCCAGGCATGACAGCATCATATGAGAGCTACTTGAGGGATCATCCATTCCCGACACTCAGTGACCCGGCAGAGAGGCTACCATCGAGAGATCCTAAGGATATACGCCGAGGCATGCAATGAGGCCAGGATAGGAGAGGTCGAAGGGGAGATGGAGATGATGATGATGATAGAGATGATGGAGGGGATGGTCTAGGCAGAGGGAGAGGAGATAGAGTGAGACACCAGGATTTTATGCCACCTCTGGCCAGACAAGAGGTACGCCCGCCACCAGTACAGAGACCAGTAGCTTCCTAGAGACAGGCACCAGTACAGACACAGACTTAGAGATAGGTACAGGCTTAGATACCAGCTCAGATATAGATACTGATATCGGTAGTTCCCTTGGTAAAGGTATAGTTACAGGCAAGATAGGGGTAGGATGAGGCTGATGTGATACTAGGCCAGCCAGGAGTGGTACTAGGCAGTGCTAGATAGGATGATATTCAGGATGAGCCTATGCTCGATGTCGGTGATGATGTAAAGATGCCAGATGTGGGGGCACATGATGTACATGCAGAGATGGATGTCAGGAGGCATGATCCCTACTTATAGAGGGACGCAGCAAAGGAGGAGGATATAGATATTGATGTGTTGCTAGTTAGAATAGCAATGATATAGGTACAGGTTGACTGTGTCCCTGGTTTAGAGAGACAGGTGGAGAGGCTAGAGGAGATCACAAAGGTGAGACAGGAGTAGGATACCACCATAGAGCGGTTAGGGGAGGCAGAGACATTGCTCAATGAGCTGGATTCCATGGAGACATTGAGGCCTCACATAGACAGTCTATGGATGATGATGAGAGCTGGTAGAGAGATTACTTATAGGAGAGAGGCATACAGTCAGGCTGTTCCACAAGATCAGTGGATTGGGAGATTTAGGGAGAGATCATATGCAGTGCAAATAATATAACATCAAAGATAGGGGTTGATGAGTAGCGAGGGTACATCATCACACCCAGGGAGACCACCATCAGGGTCCGAAGAGCCATCAGCGGTAGGTACTTCTATTGCAGCACATAGACATCGACATATAGAGTTTAGAAGTAGTGGTTCTTATCTATTGTGACATACATTGTGTATTGATGGCTTCACTGTATTATTATTTTATTATTATGATAGACTTGATGGACACTTATTATTTTAGGAGATATCATTGGACATTTGGACATGTTATTTTTGTTTTATGGACTCTTGATGATGGACTTTCTATATGATGCAGTTCTATTATGATTACTTCTATGATGCATTTCTTATGATGATATATGTGTGTGTGTGTGTGTGTGTGTGTGTGTGTGTGTGGATATTGACACATGCAGGATGTGATGTATGACTTTGATTATGCATTTGCCTTTATGGTGATTTATTTCTATATGGATGAAAAATTACTATGATTTGATCACATAATGACTAATGGTTTACAAAATAGATAGATGAATAATAATAATAATGAAAATGATAATGAACCTAATGATATGCAAGAATGATATAAAATGAAATGGATAATGATAAGAATAATATAATGACCTATAATGATACGAAATGACAACTATGACAAAATGAGATGATCAAAATATGCATGTGAATATAAATGGTTATATAAAATGAACAATCCTAAATGCTATATTTTTGTTATCCAGAATGTCCTCAATTTTAGAAAACCATATGTCTAACACAAGAAGAATAGACAAAGAGAAAAAGGTGACTTAAGAAAGATCCTACAGAACCCTATAAAAGGAGATTTTATGATATATTAAATGCAAATGCAAAATGAGTATCTCCACAACTTCAGAAATATCTTAGAACTTCGTAATTATTGGAATTTTAGTTTCATCAATGAGCTCGTTGTGTTGCAAGAAGATGCAAGCATCATGGTATAATTAAACCAGGATGACCTGAGCACTTCTTTCATGGATTTTAATATAGAAAACTTGACAAGCATCTAGGTATAATTGAACTGAGATGACCTGAGTTTTGTTTGCATAATAGACAAGGAATACTACCCCCCCTCTCCATCAGGAAACAAATATTCAGAGTTGAGGTATGTGTGGCATATCACCATCAATAGTATTTGTATAACAATAGAATTTGCATGTTGTCAATCCTCATTAAACAGATGAAGGCACTTACGCACAGACACCCCATTTATTTGTTCCTCTGACTTCATTGGAAGATATCCCACAAACAAAAATCAAAGAAAATATCATGTCCCATCCCGACTATTCTAATCAATGAAATATTTAGAGTGTTAAACTCATGTCAAAGATATATTGGAATAGCATAGGAATATGATAACAATGAAATCCATATATAAATGCATAATCGTATAACAAATCATTCTAACATGGCTACCATGAATATACATTTATTTTGCCAAAAGATAGTGTTAGGTTTGCTGACCAGTTTGGTCAATATGATGTTGTTGCAAATGTATAGATTAATGGTCACATTTTGAAAGACAGGTCACAGTTTATGAATCATGATGTAGAATAAAATTGTGTAAGAACAGATGATTGCATTTGCTTGTCTGGTAAAAATTACTCCATTCCGTCCTCTAAGAGTCGTGACTATCATAGATCCACTTCCCAAACTAGGTTGAGGACATGCCCTTAGCTAGGTGATGGACTGACTTATTATGGGTGAAGAAAGACACACTGGACTAGGGTGAAGACTATGACAGTAGACCAAGCTATGATGGGATTTTATTAGGGATTTATACAATGGATAGGAATTATGGATTGGCCATTTTATTATGATATATACAAGGCGAAGGGTGACTTGAAATGTCACTTTATTATACATATATACAGATGGGACAATGGGATAGAATAATCCTAATAGAGGGAGGAGCTAACTTGTCACAAATGGCGCCTGTTTCCAGGTTTTCACCACATGCTTTTATTGCAATTTTCTTATGATTTTTTTTGTTTTTTTTATTTTTTTTCATTTTTTTCGTCCCTTGCACTAGGATTTCATGCATAATAATTATTGAGGTGCATGATATTAAAAGGCTCATCCAAGGGATCTCCCTCAAATGTAGACAGCTAATAGGCTCTAGAACCATAGGCTGTTGTAATCACAAAATGACCTAACCAGTTCAGTTCAAACTTGCCCTTCTTCTCACGATGCTGCTAATTCTTAGGATTCTCACGAAGGACTAGATCACCCACCTGAAAATCTATGGGTTTCACCTTAATATTATACTGACAAGACATCCTTTGCTGATAGAATTTTAAATGATCAAAGGCTCTTTGATGACATTCATCCAACAATTCTAATTCAGTTAGCCGTGCAACTCTATACTCTTCATCTGGAATCAAATCTTTCAAGGACACACGAAGAGAAGGTAACTCAACCTCGAGGGGCAGGATAGCTTCAGACCCATAAACAAGGGAATATGACATGGCACTAGTGGGAGTACAGATGGAAGTATGATAGGCCCATATGGTAGGATTCAATTAGACATGCCAGTCACAGCCAGCATCATTGACAGTCTTTTGAAGGATTTTGACAATGGTTTTATTAGACGCCTCAGCTTGGCCATTACCCTAGGGGTAATAAATAGTGGAATAATGGTGGCTGATGTGGAATTTGGTGCATAGTTCATCTATATCTTTATTTTGGATCTAATTTTCATGATTAGTAATAAGGTGTATAGGGATGCCATATCGACAAATAATATAGTTAAGGATAAACATGGAAACCTGTTTCCATGTGGGGGTGATCAATGGAATAGCTTCAATCCACTTGGTAAAATACTCAATTAAGGTTATAATTAACTTAAGGTCATTGGAAGATGGAGGGTGAATTACGCCCATGAGGTCGAGTCCCCACTGACTAAATGGAAATGTAGTTGTAATAGGATGAAGTTGTTGTGCTGGCGCATGAATAAGATTCCCATGTATTTGACATTTCTTACATTTCCTAGCAAAGTGAAAGGAACCGGTCTCCATAGTAGGCTAGTAGTAACCCATACACATGAGCTTCTTAGCCAATGAAGGACCACTTGAATGTGTTCCACAAATACCCTCGTGTACGTCTTGTAAGGCAGTTTGAGCTTCATAATGTTCAAGACATCGTAAGAGAGTACCGTCAAGACCTCGCTGATATAGGGTGTCAAATATTAGGAGATAGTAAGAGGTTTGTCGTAAAAAGGTTCATTTTTGGTTTCTAGATAAGTCATGTGGAAGGACATTGTCTTCTAGGTAGGAATATATCTTTCCATATGTAGGAGAATCTTGTCCGATAATATGACATATAATACTTGTACTAGGATCATTGTACGCAGGATAAGCTGAGGATTCCACTAAGAACTCAAAACAGGCTTTGGCATCTTCTGCATCAAATAGAGAGGCAATTGTTTCCATAGCGTCTGCAACCTTATTTTCATTTCTTGGAATTTTCTCAAAGGTGATGATTGAAAAATATTGCTTAAAGGCATCTACCATATGCTTATATGGTAACAACTTGTCATCCTTTGTTTGGTATTCATTGTTAACTTGATTGATAATCAACTGAGAGTCTCCATAGACATTCAATTCAGTAACTTTCCATTGCAGAGCCATCTTCAATCCAATCATCAAAGCCTCATATTCAGCCACATTATTTGTACAAGGAAAGAGTAACTTGTAAGACTTTGGTATGGTAATTATTTGGTGGTGTAACAAATAACACTCCAGCTCTTGAACCATGCTGAGTATATGATCCTTCAAAATACAACCTCCATGTTTGCGTAGATAATGTTAGGATATGTGCATCTGTAAATTCTGGATGTATAGGATGATCATCTGTTAGTGGTGCCTCAGAGAGTTGATCGGCAATTACTTTCCCTTTAATAGCCTTCCTATCCACATATTCAATATCAAATTCACTAAGAAACATGACCCACTTGGCCAATCTTCCCGTTAATGCAATCTTTCTCAAAAGGTACTTCAAAGGATCTATCTTTGCAACAAGCTTGATGGAATGTGACAAAATGTAATGTCGCCACTTTTGTGAAGCAAAGGCCACCGCTAGACATGCGCACTCAATTGGTGAATAATTGAGCTCATATCCTACAAGGGTGCGATTGATGTAATACATAGCCTTCTCTTTTCCTTCTTGATCTTTTTGGGCCAAAAGAGCACCAAGCGAGACTTTTGTAGCTGAAATATAGAGCAAGAGTGGCTTTCCCAGAATTGGTGACATAAGAGTAGGAGGAGTTGCTAAGTATTGTTTTATCTTAGTGAAAGCTTATTCACACTTATCATCCCACTTGAATAAGATATTTTTATGTAATAGGTGTTGAAAAGGATGACTTATGTCTTCTAATTGAGAGTCAAACCTTCTGATTGACTGGAGGCATCCTTGTAAAGATCTCAATTGACTGATATTCATAGGTGAAGCTATTTCTATGATTGCCTTGAATTTTTCTGGATTCACTTCTATACCCTTAGCTGAGACAATATATCCTAATAGTTTTCCTGATGTAACTTTGAATGCACATTTCTTTGGATTGAGTCTAATCTGGTACTTTTCCATTCGGGTGAATATCCTATCCAACACTCTTAAATGACCATCTCTTTTCTTGGATTTCTCTAAGATATCATCATCATAATATTCCATTATGGTATGCATCATGTCATGAAAGATTGTGGTCATAGCCCTTTAATAGGTTGCACCAGCATTTTTTAGCCCAAATGCATCACATTCTAGCAGTATGTGCCCCAAGGACACGTAAAAGTAGTCTTTTCCTGGTCTTCTGATGCAATCTTGATCTGGTTATAGCTATCAAACCTATCCATTAAGGATAACATCTCATGCCTAGCTGTTAAATCAACTATGATATCAATGTTCGGAAATGGAAAGTCATCTTTAGGACAAGCCTTATTGAGATCTCAAAAATCTATGCAAATCATGATAGACTTGTCTGGCTTGGAAACTGGTACAATATTGGAGATCCACTTAGCATAATCAATGGCTCGAATAAAACCAACATCCAATAATTTCTTTAATTCTTCTTTGACCATAAGTGCAATATGAGGATGCATTTTCCTAAGTTTTTTCTTTACAGGCTTAATTCTAGGGGAAATAGATAAATGATGCATAATAAGATGAGGATCTAGCCCAAGCATATTAGCATAAGACCAAGCAAAGTTGATCTGTCTCTCTTTGAAAAACTGTGAAAAGGCTTCTTTTTCTGGATTTGTTAAGGATGCTGCTATCTTCAGAATACGTGGTGACTCCTCCATTCCAATGTTGAGAGGCAACATTGGTTCAATAAGTATTGAAAACTTCTCTCGATACATATAATTAGGGAGAGTGTCAATCCTTCCATCTTCAGGTGTCTCAGAGAGGTTTTCACCCTCAGATAGGTCTTTTCTTTTTACTTTTTTAGGATCTAGCACTGCCACTGAGTGGTTTTCACTGTTAGATCTATTGATTATTTTCATATTTTTATGACTGAAAGGATTGGCACCCTCTCCAAATTAATCCATGTCATTGAGTTCTATTGGAATTCTAATTTATGATCCCCTAGTGGTAGATGATCTCTGATTCCAGGATAGTCAATAATTGCGTCATCATTATGGAAAACATCAAGTTCTGGGTTATTGTGAGAATCCAAAGCAATAAGCTCAGGGTGGACAAGGGGTATTGGATCATTTGGTTCAATTTCAAAGGATGAGATGGTATTGATAGAAAATTTCTCAAAGTTTATGATTGTATCGGCAAGGTCTATTTCCATACTCTCATCTGAATCGCCTATCTCAAGATAATGCTCACTTTCCTCACAATCGCCAAGAGTAGTATCATGTGAATCTAATCCTAATGGTTTTCTCCTTGGACTCTCCTGCTCATGATAATCGTTACCATAAGTATGAACAACCACTAGTAGAAAAACAACAATATATGACCAAATAAACTATCAAAAATTGTAGATAAATGACCAAATTTATGACTAAACTATTTTAGTCATTTATTTAGTCATTGATTTGGTCATATATTTAGTCATTTATTTGGTCATTTGGTAGTTTATTTGGTCATGTATTTGGTCAGTTGGTAGTTTATTTGGTCATTTAGTTGGTCATTTATTTATTCATTTGGTAGTTTATTTGATCATTTATTTGGTCATTTGGTAGTTTATTTGGTCATTTGGTCATTTATTTGATCATTGGATAGTTTATTTGGTCATTTAACTACTATATATAGTTTACTAATTCATGTTAGGGAACGATGGAATTGAACCACCAACCTCCTGCTTGTAAAGAAGGTGTTTTTCCACTGAGCTAGAACACTTTAAAGAGTAAATATATCCTTCAAAATTTCAAGTCTCTAAACACCCTTTGGTCTAGTAGTGCAAGTGGATAAAATATGAACATAAGAAAATTAAGGCCCTAATAATAACATCAATAAAAGATTTCATAATATTATAATCCCCCTTTAAACACAATCTTAAGTGAAAGAGTCTTAAACAATTTTGAATGAATATGTTAAAAGGTTGGAGAATACCTCTACTAGGATTGGTAACCTCCTAGGATGTCATACTATTCACCTCTATGAACATCACCTAGATGCAATGAGCTCTAAGTGGACAATTCAATCTCATGAGAGATGGCAGGGTGAATATGAAGAGTAACTCAATAGTAATCGACCATTGATTTTTAAACATTATAGTACATAATGTATTGTAGAAAGATCATATACAGACATGCAAATGTATGGAGTACTTGAATGGTACATCTCTATAATAATTTTCTCTTCCATGACTTTTATATAAACATATATTCTAAATCAGACAAAAATGGATCTTTACGAATAAATAAGATAAGGTAGAATTTTTATAAAAAAATTCAGAGCAACTCATTAAATTATACTGTTCAAACTCTAGGATATATTGGATAGACAAATTCAATCCAAAGAACATTAAAAGTAATCTTGAAACATATAATATCATCTAGGTTATTTATTTTTCCAGCCATACCTTAGTGACAAATGAGACCAAAGTCCTGAGAATAATAAACTTTTCATTGAGTTTCTCCCTTCTACGTTTTGCAAGTACATGATTTACAGTGAGGTCATCCTGAAAATTTTTATGAAGCTCATTTCCACTGTTATCTCCTTCTCTGATTCCTCTTGGGGATCCTTCATTATCCTTGTCTTTTCCATGTAAGCTTGTCACTGTGAAAAATATGTATTTGAGCATCCACTGTGGCTTTGGATAGGATTTTTGCTGAAGAAGAAACCCAGCGTTGGGTGTCCAGGTGGAGAATGTACATTGCTCAGGATTATAGTTGTTGTGCAATGTTGACGTCTCTGTCCATTGGTTCTGTGGCTTGTGCTTCTATTGGAGTATAAATGAAACTTTTCTTGAATAATGGGTGTTGTCTTCTTCATTTGCTTCCTCTTGCTGAAGCCCTGCATGATAACAACATCAAGATATAAAGGTCTAGGAAAAATTCAATGATAAAAAAATTTGACAATATCAATTCATAATTTAATTTATATTTATTATATAAAATTAAAAAATATCAAATTAAAGATGAAATATTCTTCCCCTCTGTGAATGTAAAATATCAAGCCCCAAAAATGGATTGTTGTCTTACATCAAGCATAGACTTCCACTAAGGATTGTAATCTTCCTATATACTCCTAAGAGTTCACTTTCCTAAGTCAACTAGACTCTACAAATTCTTCAAACACAAAAATCTCAGAATTTTCTCTTATCTCTCCCAGGCCTGTAACAATGTTCTTTTATTCAATCTAGGCAATGAACATGTGACCAAGAATTTTTGATATGGTTTTCAAAACCATCCAGCATCACATTTACAAACCCCAA
Organism: Thuja plicata; assembly: GCA_018584345.1. Classification (NCBI taxonomy): domain Eukaryota; kingdom Viridiplantae; phylum Streptophyta; class Pinopsida; order Cupressales; family Cupressaceae; genus Thuja; species Thuja plicata. The sequence goes on along the minus strand of MU225394.1, from coordinate 4,110,578 downwards.
AATGTCAAACACTACCCAGGGTTTATTTAACTTAACTTGGAGGTTTTGTACGGATTGTTGTTGAACTCCATTAGGTACTTCAATATTATATAAACAAAATGAATTCTAGCAAAAAATCCTATTTTCTAGTTATACAAAACATGCAAACATAATGTAAGATTCAAAGAATGATTTCAAAAAGCTACAAGAAATTGCATCAACAAAGAACAAGTCATAGAGGGATAAATTACCCTGATGAGTTCTATAGTTTGATTAGCTTTGTCTCTTTGTGAATCTGTACTCTGTAAAATTGGTTTAAATCATTAGCTGCTAAAACTAGATGTCTACCAAAGTTTAAATCTGAAATATACCAAATATTATAAGCTTCAATCAGATTTTCAATATGATTTCTGATTTCTAAGAAACATTTGATCGAAGAAACATCCATCCATATAAGGTGCCAATTCACCTATAAATAGTCACCAATATTTGTTGCAGTCTGACCAACAACAAACATGCGAGAATATAGCCTGCTGAAACTCTCAAATAAGTCATCTACTCCTTTTTCTAGCTGAAAAAACCAATGAGGTTCATATCTACTAGCCATCACTTGAAAAACATGGAATACAAACAATAAAAACATCAAGAAGTGACTAGCTTGTGTGGATGGTCCCAATTTTTCTGCATTACAAAATCATGACAATGGATCAAATGAGAATGAAGGGTTTGATTAGCCCCTCCATGTTCCCTTATTCCAGAGGAAATGATGAATTTTCCTATCATGATTTTTAATTTTAAAAGTGCATGTATGCCAACAGTAATTGGTATGTTATACCATGCATAAATAGCAAGAAGAGATGCAAAAAATGGCCGCCAAATAAAGAGAAAAGAAAATACAAATCAGGGGATAGTGATCTGATATAAATAGTGAGATTTCAATGAGGAAAACAATAGATTTCAAGAAGAAAGTTGACATTAAAGTATTATAAAATACTCTACTACAAAGGGAAGATGGAAGATCCAATGAAAAATAGCAGCTCATATGTGTGGACAAAAGTAGTTGCAATAATGAAGACAAGATTTAAAGTGGGATAACACCATACAATGCAAGAAGTATCAGTTCTATTTTTTTGTAAAAAGAGCAGATTCAAGTGTAAGATGCCAAAAGAATGTAAAGAATAGGTGAGTTTCCAATCAAAAAATCACAGATTCAATGGAAAAGCGACATCCTACATGGATGGGAACAACAATACATGTTAAAGAACTCAAGTTTAATGAGCAAGAATAATAAATTTCATGAGAAATAATGCCCATTATGTGTAAAGGAACAAAGTATCACAAAAAAAATCATCAGTTTCATAATGAACAACAGTTGTATTGTTCATAAAAATACCAAATTAATACAAGATGAGAGTAGTTTCTCTCCAAGGAGCAGTAGTTTAAAGAGTAGCGGATCTAGAATAAAACCATAGAGATTTGGGAAGTGAGGTAGGGTTTCAAGTTCAATCCCAAATATGCTATGCATGTTTGTTTTTCTTTATCATTCATTGGATGATTGCAAGCTATATCATTCAGCTACCAAGGTTCCTAGTTGTTTTTTTAAGATAAGGTGAAGTATATAGATAAGTGAAAGGTATTTATTTGAATCTATTTACCATTAGGCTTTACTATCCTTCAATAGATCTATTGTTCATTTAGTAGCAATGATTTGTGACATCATACAGATAGTGAGCATACATTTTTATGGAAAAGAGCATTAATAGTGTTGTTACACTGTAAAAATCACTCAAGGCAATGATCAAAACAATTTAAGAAGCAAGAGACTAACCATTGTCATGGAGCTATGACAGTTAATGAAGCTGTTGTTTCCAAACACTAAAGGGAATTCATGAAGAACACATGAGAAATGGCAGTTCACAAAGGGCATTCATGTTCCATAAGCAAGGCATGACTGTCATATGAGCAGCAAAAGGTATCATGGCTGCCAAAAATCACAAAGGTATAATACTAAATAGTTTTTTTGTTCAATAAAATTAGAACACAATGATACAGAACCTTGAACATTGAGGTTAAAAACAACCATATAGATTACAACACTTAACAGTTCATCAATAGTCCAAGGATCAAAGGGCAGTCATATAGGAAGTTTGATAGTGACTTTTAATGAAAGAAGAGATGCAAGGTTCATGAACCATAGTCAAGGGAATACACAAAAATAGAGGATAGAAAATTCCTTCGTGAAAGTCACAAGTAACATTGACTTCAATGTATGATAGCAGTAAAAGGAAAAAGTTGAAAGACAGTGACAAAGAGCACAAATAAAGAAACATTTATAATTCTAATGCAATTATACAATGACCACAAACAATGAAAGGTGATCAAGAACACTAATGGAGGACATCATCATTATCAATAGATATGCCTCTATTTTTTATCAGAGGTGAATAAGAGATAGAGATCCATGATGTATAGTTAAGGGACATCCTTGTTTCAACATAGCCATAACAACCAAGAAGGTCATAAAGACAACACTACCATAGACAATAAAAGATACCATTCAAGTTATGAAAGGTATAGTGTATGATAATGTTTAGGCACAGGTATGTTGATGAAGCATCAAAATAGAATGATACAAGAGCCAATTGACACAAAGACAGAGATGTGAAAACAATGGTTAGTAATTTAGACTATTTGTGTTTATGAATGTAATGTGCATCTTCTTAGAAATGTACAACTTGCATTTCATGTTTGCTTCATATTGCTTCCTGAATTTTACATATTATAAAATAAATTTTTGAATTATGGACATGAAAGTTGTTGTGGTCGGTGATTCTCAAATTTGTGTTTTATGTTAATGTGTCTTCATATTGTAGGAGGAAAAATTTGACAATCTTAATTTTTTTGTATAAATTAATCTTGGAAATTTATGAACAATCATTATTTCTATTCTGCTAGGCATTGTTGGATGGAACAATGTCTGAAGAATTACTTCAAGACGAGACTAGAGTAAGGATGGTAGCTTAATTTGGGTGATTCTCAAATTTGTGTTTTATGTGAATGTGTCTTCATATTGCAAAAGGAAAAATTTGGCAATCTTAAATTTTTTGTATAAATTAAACCTAGAAATTTATGAACGGTCATTATTTCTATTTTGTCAGGCATTGCTGGATGGAACAACATCTAAAGAATCACTTCAAGATGAGACTGGAGTAAGGATGGTATATTTATTTGATCATGAAGAAGTGGGTTCTAACTTTGCACAGGGTGTGGGCTCTCCTGTGATGTTGGATGCTTTCTCACGAATAACATCTTCTTTGAGTGCTCATGGCTCTACAGTAATTTCAAATATGTTCTTATTCTATAATTGCGAGATTAATGGTCTCTCTTTTTATCTATTCTTCGTTAGTGACAATGTCAAGAGTTGGGACATAAAACTTGTGGGATAAAGTGTTTGTATGTTAGTATTGAATTGAAGTGTGGTATATTGAATATTCAAATGAACATTCTCTTAAAGAATTAGATGATTATTGTGACCCACATTGGTTAGTGTGGGTATGTGTTAAAGATTCTTCCCAACACTATAAATTCTAGCAGGAATAATATTAGACGAATCAGATATTGTTTCTACACCCAATTTTTTTAAAGAATGACTTGTATTGATAAATCTAAATATTCTATTGGAAATCCATTTTGATAGTTGTGATTATCCTTTATTATATATTGTTTATGTATAAACTTTTCTCAATTTACAATGCACTTTCAGGCATGACTTGAGAAGGTGATCCAGAGAAGATTTTTATTATCTATTCACATGGCACATTGCTTGCATCCAAATTACATGGTATGCATTTTAAGCTCAAAATTCCTCAATTAAATGACACATTATATCTTATGTATAGGAAAAAATTAAATGTAAAGAACTGAGAAAGTCAGTTGAATTTTATTCTTTCTTGGTCTGAATCTTAATTTTTTGGTACTCAAGTTGGTATTGCCAGACCCTATGGTTTCTAAAAAAATGTTGTAAACTTTTCTCAAGATAAACATGAAGACAACCATCAACCCAACATGCACAGTGGGCTCATCATAAAAAATAATTCAAATCAATGCTATGCAAATAATGCCGTGACATCATTTATTTTTTGAGAAATTACCAAACAGCACCAGATTCTTGTCCAGGTTAGTGCAAGAGAGATCAATATACTTGATCAAGGTTTTATATTGAAAAATAGATGCTATCTTGTTTCAGAAAAAACTATGTTGGGGTTTCCCTAATCAATTGTGTTAACATTGTGAGATGAGTGATTCCGTCCATGCTTAAGAAGTAATAGGATTTTCATCTCTTTCATAGTATCTTTGTTCATTAGCATATGTTTTTATAGCCTAGGTATGAGGCAACATAATTTTTTGATTGGATTTACATACGAAGTTTAAATTGTTTGTTAGCAGATAATATTGTGTTTCCTTAATATCTTATATATTTCTAATGGTTTACATTTACAAGATTTTGTGGTTCGAAATGATATGGGATGTGAATCTACTAGTATAGGTCCAATTTTGGCGAGTAGAGTGGTTATTCGCACTGTGGATGTTGGGGAACCACAGTTTTCAATGCATAGTATATGAGAGATGTGTGGGGTTGATGATGTAATTTATTCATACAATAGTCCACTACAGTCAATGAGAGATGTGAAAACAGTTATAAGAGCATCAAAAATACAGTGGGCAATATCTCAAAGACAATTTTTCAATTTAAAATATTTCATAGGAAAATGAACCAAAATAGAAATTTCCATTTGTGGGATAGTAGAGTAAAATATAATCATAGCATGACATGTTGTCCAATTTTCTATACTAAAATAAGAATATAGACCATGGTAATCTTTATGAGTCTAGGTGACAGTCATGAATGTTTAGAGTTTCTGATGTAGGAGCCCCTGACAAGGACAAAGCTAAAGAATGTGGTGAGGTTGCAAGAAGGGCTCCATGATTTATATTAGGTAGGTTTGATTGGCCAAGGACCAAGGAGGATCAAGAGATCCTAAATTTTGTAATAAGTCCTAAATTTCCATTTTGTGTACCTTAGGGGCTAGTGGGGTTGTAGTGCCCAAGCCTCTCATATTTGATCATTTTTTGTCATTTATCCACCACCTCTGTTTCCCACTCTACATCAATTGGTATTAGATGCTAGGAGTATCCTAGGGTGAAGGAGAAGAAACCTTTGAATTCTTTGGTGTACCCGTTACATTGTTGAAGCCTTGGAGCTTCATAAACTAGACATCAGGGCAGCACATGATGAGGATGTAGAGGAAAAGGTTGCTAGATACCTTGGTGGGTTGAGGTATAACATACATGATGAGATGATCATGGCTACTCCTTGGACATTGGAAGAAAGCTTCAAGTTGGCCATGAAGGCTAAAGATAAATTAAAGAGATAACAAGAAAGGTAGGGTAATGGAAGAGGACAATCCATTAGAGAAAGAGGAGGCAGGTCCAATGAAGGACAAGTAAAAAAAACCAATGACAAGGGAAAGGAAGTTTTTGGTGAGTCTAAGCCTAGAGGAAGTAATAGGTATGGTAGGGGTAATGGTGTCTTCACAGGTACATGCTTCATATGTGGAGCAGTAGGGCATCAATCCTACAAATGCCTTGAGAAAGGAGTGGATTTCAAGAAGGTCGAGAAGAGAGTCACCCTAACCCAAGGAGAAGAGGAGGAAAAGCAGTCCCATAATGCAGATCCAATCTTGGAGGGAGATTTCTTGATGGTGAGAAGAGGAATGCAGCATAAAAAGGAGGTAAAAACATCCATCTTTAAGAAAAAATGTATGAGCAATGGTAAGATTTGTAAGATGATAATAGACTCTAGTTCCTTTGACAATTTAGTGTCATATGAAATGGTTAAAAAACTAGGATTGAAGAAGTTTCCAATTGATAAGCCATGTAAGGCATCTTGGTTAAATGTTACTCAAAACATTGTTGTAAGGGAGCAAGCCATAGTTGACTTCTCTATAGGGGCATATAGGGATAAAGTTGTATGCGATGTCATCCCTATGACATGTTGCCATGTAATCCTTGGAAGGCCTTGGCAAGCCTCGAGGAACACAATTCATTTTGGTTCATCTAATGTCTATGTGGTGCATAAGGATGGTGTGAAGTTTCATTTGAATCCTTTACCAGGTGATGTCATGGAGAGGATTGTTTGTTTTGGAAAGAAGGAATATGTGAACTTGCAAGAGAAGAGGAAGAGTCACCATGAAGGTTTAGATCTACAGCATAAGACATCTCTATTGGTTATGAAGAATGTGGTTGTTCAAGGAAAAAATCAAAATTCTGATTGCAAGCAAACAGTGACTGAGAATGGAGTGTTGATAGGTACACTATGGTGTCCTATAGTGCCAAAAATGAATAGAGATGTGAGCCTATCCATGAAGGATATGGGCAAGGGTCTGGTTGATCCTCTACAACAAGTCATTAAGCCTTTTTCAAGGGTAAAAGATGATTTTCCACAGTCAACAAGTGCACAAATTTATTTTTTGATCCTAATAGTTTGATTGCGGGTGAACATCATAAGGAGAATAACAAGTTGCAGGTACCAAGAGATAGGAAACCATCTAGGAGGATGGGAGGCTTAAGGACAAGGAGCATTGGCTCTTGGGACAAGAGCTCTTTTGAAGGTGGGGTGTATGATGCAAGAGCATTAGTGAAGACCCCTAGGTGCATGGACAAACAGAGCATGAAGGAACTCTAGAGGACTATCTCACTTGTCAATTGGGATATATTGAAACCAATAATGAAGATTTGTAATGATCAATTTGGTCAAATTTGTAAATCTCCTAAAGATCCTGGTAAGGACCTTAGGAGAAAAATATTGTAAAATGTGCAATAATGAAATTATGAAAATATTAGGAAATTATGAAAAACTTTAAATACAACCAAATATTAGGAAATTATTACTATCTACAAATAACTAGATCTAGAATTGATCAAAAGACCGCACATTATAATTCTAAAAATTGTTTTATAAAATTCACTTATAGGAAGGATATACATACATGATCAGTTCCAAGTTGACGAACATCTTCAAGCCTTCGTGTCCTTATATGCTTTCGTAATTTTAGAGTAAACCCTGAAGGAGTCATACTTTTATCTCTACACAAGATACATCATATTGATAAAAATAATTAGATTAAGTTTTGAATTAATTATCTCTTGATAAAATTATGCATTAATGAAAATGTGTGGATGCATTCAAACATAAATAAAGAGTAAATGAAAGCACAAAATATTTAAAGGGGAAATGAGATGAAAAAATAGACTCATACCAAACAAAAACTGTTGTATGCAATTGTATGCCACTTTCAACAAGCAACAATGTTCTGTCACTCTCTCCAGATTTTTTTAACCCCACTTCTCTTCATAAGCTTTGGTGCAAGAGCACCATGGACTCAAGGGATACAATAGGTTCACATGGTGATCCAAAGGCATAAGACCAATGAGACCTATAAGGTCTTTCTCAAGTGTAATTATGGCCATTAGTGCCATTTGTTTTAATGTATTTTGAGTCCAAATATTTTAAGGTAATCAAAAGTGCCCATATAGGCATATGAGGGCTAATATAAGGGTTAAGGGTAGAAATAGGAATTTAGTTTATAATTTTCAGTCTATTGATGACATATAACTGATTAAATGTTTGATAATGTTAAGTTGAAGATAATGCAAGGCATTAAAATAAGTTAATGATTTGTATTGTCAATGATGTCAACTTGATATCATCTGTACGGTCATGTATAAAATTTCAAAGACTTTAGAGAATCAATGGAACAAAGGTTATGATTTCTGAAATGCATAAAATTCAAGTATTCACTAAGTGACAGACAACACCGACGGAGTGCATACCATCGGTAAAGGCAAAGAAGAAAATTCAATGTGATACCCGACGAGCAGAAGACAATGTTTCCCAATGAAGCAAAAGCACAGGATGCCCGATGAGCTGAAAGTAGTGTTGCCCAACGGATGGAGATCCCAAAGCTAATTGGAGTCACATTGACGGAACTGGTAGTTGTCACCAACAATTAACTGCAGAGTTGACCGATGAAACAGGGAGTTCAGAAAATGACAAAATATCTAGCTGGAAAGAGCAAAAGATAGATTTAACTGGTTGTTTCATTTGTTTTATTTGACCAGAGTTAAGTAATTGATTTAAAGAAGATTTGTACAGTTGGCATAAAGATAACTATGAGATAAATCAGGAGTTATGATTTAAATCAAATTGGCTGGATTATTTTTCACACCAAGAATCAAGAATCAAGAAATGGTGAATATCATGTCTATATAAGAGACAAGCTTAATTCATTTTCGTATGCATGGGGAAGGGGAGTGAATAGAAAGAGGATGCTGAAGAGAAACTGATGAAGAAGAACTTCATACAGTCCTGATCAATCAAGCTGAAGGAGAGCTAAAGAATTCTGCAGATACGGATGAACAGTGAACACAACATCACATAGCAGAAAGCATGGAGCACAAAAGAATTGAATTGATACATTGACCAGAGAGGTAATGTACTTAAATAGATATGAAAATCTGCAATTCAAGTTGCATTAGAAACAGGTCATTTTTTTTTATTTTAACCATTGAAGCATCAAGTCTCTTAATAGAGAAGGACTTAATAGTCTTCTATATATTGAGGTACATCCCAAGGAGTGCCAAAAAGGTTGATTCATGGAAGTAGCATTGGATATGCCCGATGCCTATTGATAGTCTAAGAGAGAGGCTGATTCAAGGATGGCAACATTAGATGCCCGATACTAAGTGACAACCTATATGTGTAAAATCCTTTAACAAGGTCACACCTAACAGTGTGTTTGTAACCTTTAACAGGGTTGGCTCTTAACATGGCTCACTTTAGAAGAGTGAAAATTTGGGGTACCGGTCACAGTGGTTTTTTCCCTTAATAGGGTTTCCACGTTAAAAATCCATGTGTTATGTGTGTATGGTCTATTACTTTACTATTTTACATTTCACATATGCATTTTTGGATTTATTGATATACTCTACATATTTACTATATTTCAGTAAATAGTTATACTGCTTATCGGTACTCAAGGAGAATAAGGATAGACAAGGTAAACCGACAGACAAATAATCATTATAAGTATCTCATGGCATGCATCTTGTAGGGACATAATAATCTAAGGTTTATTTGATTGGTGGTTAGAATAAGGATAAGTTTTTGAGGCCATTGATTTACCCCCCCCTCAGTTATTACTAACAATTGGTATCAGAGCTTGTGTGCTTAAAAGGAAGGTTTCAAGACCTAAGTCAAAGATCACAAGATGAATAGATGAGATGTGCCCAAGTTGAACAAAGATAATTTTTCTTCATGGCAAAGCAGGATAAGACTCCACTTATCAGGTATTGGTAATGATGTTACTCAATTCCTTGAAACTGAATATGTGTTTCCCACAAGAGCACCAATAGTTGAACAAATGAGAGAGAAACATGAACATAATGGCATGATGATAGAGCTTGTTTCCTCACTCTCCGATGTTGAATTTGAAGATGTCAAAGAACTCAAAAATGCAAAGCAGATGTGGGACAAATTAAAACTTGTACATGGTGGTGACAAAAATGTTTTGAGAGCCAAGGTAGAAAGGCTTAGAGTAAAGTTTGATGATCTCAACATGAAAGAAGGAGAAAACATCACTCAGTATAGCACAAGAATTAAAGAGGTAGTCAATGTTATCTGAGGAGTTGGAGGTGTACTGGAAGAAGATACAGTGGTAAGTAAAATTCTAAGAACCTTACTGCCTACTTATGCTATTAGAGTATCTTCCATTCAAGAAATGAGAGCAGTAGAAAATAGAAATGTTACTCTAGAAAGTTTAATTGGAA
>MU225394.1:4071283-4093197 GCA_018584345.1 Thuja plicata | reverse complement strand
CTAGCATTCTAAAAGTTCATGGAGTCACTCAAGAAGATCTTGACAAAGCTAGAGAAGCCAAGATAGCCAAAGAACTTGAGAAGAATGATGAGATCCAGAAGAAGAAGAAAGTAGAGAGCACCTCTGCGCCCTCTACCACCATTGACCTAGACTCATCTCCACCTTCTATACCAAGCAAGATTTCTAGAGGAAGGAAGAAAGCACCACAAATCACCCATCATCAAGGAACACACAGAGCAAAGCAAGGAACATTCAAGCTCCTCCTGAGGTAGGGTTTAGACCTAGTCTAAATGTCTTAAAGAATAAGATTGTAAATGAAGGGAGACTAGACACACTTGCTAAGGTCTATGACAAGTATCAAGAGATTCATAAAACTGAGATACATTCTATGATCATCTCTCATATGATTAAGTTTAAGAAGTCAGTTCTTGAACTCAAAACACTGATACCTAACAAGATATGGAACATACTCGAAACAATGAAGAGGCATGCAATTGAGGAATACATGAGGATAAGAGAAGAAACCTTGGACAATCTTCTCCTTGTATGCTCACATGATGAGAAGGAAATTCTATTAGATCTGGTGAAGCCTCATCTCATAACTAAGACAAGGACTCTACATATTATGAACAAAGAGTATGAGCAGATAGGTAAAGAAACTGAAAAGGTATTTGCACAAGTGTTTATGGATAGTGTATGTGGTAAATTTGGCCTTGTTAACTCACCATACACTTCAACATAGTCCTTCTTCATCAGATACACACAAGACTGAATATGATTTATTCATCCTGCCTGCCTGCATGATTTGACCTCTTGCCTTCTATCCAGACGGGGTTTTCAAAATTGCTCTCAGAATGAGAGTCTCACAACCATAGACCAATCTAGGAATGAAGGATTTTTCTCCATGAATGCAATGCAAAGATTATTCTAAGAATTGAAAGATGTAAGATAATCTAAGATGTGATGTTAAATGCAATTAGTCTAGAAATTGAAGCTATTCTATTGCAAAAATGAGATTATTCTATATGAGATTATCAAGAAAATATGACAATGGTTCAATATTCTAACAATGCATATGATCAGAAATTCAGGAAGGGTTTGAATGAGAGACTGAGATTTCTTTTATAGACTCAGAGATGATCAGAATAGAAAGTTTCCTCTTTGAAATAAAATTGATAGAAAAGCCAGTTCAGAATAGAAATCTTTATTCAAAAGAATACAATAAATTGTTTTCTTTCTGCTTTAACTATTTTCTTTATCTGATTTAATTCTGTTTTATTTGATTTTAATTGTTTTCTTTATTTTTAAAGCACAATTAATTCAAAGATTCCATTTCTGAACAGAAGAAAGATTTTTGAGAGAATATCCATTTAATTAAATAAATATGACCTCATAAATAGGTTTTTCTCAATTATCTGAATAATTAAATTCAATTATTGAAATGAGGATATTTATTTAATAATGAAATATTCTTTAATTCCTTTTCATGTGTCTTAGCTAAAGAGGGTGAATTTAATTTAATTAAAGTGCTAGGACTTTATAATTAAAGTAATTCAATCATTGGGTTTATTTAGCCAATAGATATTTAGGAATTAAACATGATGTATGATTAATGCAGATTTAGGATTTTCTACACTTGACACTTAGGTCGAGTAGAGTTAGTCAAAACTCAGAATTGCCTAGTACAATAGGACTTTGATGATTTAGAAGAATGACAAATGCAACAAAATTGGTTAGGGTTGCAAGATGCCAATTTTGGGGTGTTACATTTTGCCCCTCTTTGAATTGATGTGCAAATAGCGCATTGATTCAAAGAATAGTTTGATGCCTGAAGCACAGAAGAATAGATTTTGAAAATTGGTGATGCAAAGATTTTAGAGCCATCTCCAGAACAGAGCTTGACTCTCCGAAGTCTAGGTTAGGTTTCCAAGACGCCGGTCAAGTAGAGTTTTTGAGGGTCATCTTCAGAATGAAGCTTGATCCTCAGGGATCTGGGTTAGAATGCCCTGATACCTAATAGATTGAAATTTCAAGAATCATCTCCAGAACGAAGCTTGATCCTCAGGAATCTGGGTTAGAATACCCTGATACCTAAATAGATTAAGATTTTGAGAATCATCTTCAGAATGAAGCTTGATCCTGAGGGATCCAGGTTAGAATGCCCTGATACCTAAATAGATTAATATTTCAAGAATCATCTTCAGAATGAAGCTTGATCCTCAGGGATCCGGGCTAGAATTCCCTGATACCTAAATAGATTGATATATTTCACAAGGCTATCTCCAGAATGAGGCTCAACCTTTAGGAATAAGGGTTAGATTGCCCCGATACCTGTCCAACAAGATAATCAATAGAGATTTTAGGACTATCTCCAGAATGAAGCTTAGTCCCCCAATATCTAAGTTATATTGCCAAGACACTGGTTAGATTGACATATTTCACAAGGATATCCCCAGAATCGAGGCTTAACCTTCAGGAGTCAGGGTTAGAATGCCCTGATACCTGTCCCAAAAGATAGTCAATAGAGATTCAGAATCATCTCCAGAATGGAGCTTGATTTTTAGAAGTCAGTGTCAGATTGCCCCAATTCCCAATAGATGAGTTTTCGAGAATCATATCTAGAATGAAGCTTGATCCTCAAGAATCTGAGTTAGATTGTTCAGATACTTAAAAGATGATGGGATGCATGGAACATAGATGCCCCTATTGATTGTGGAGTATCCAGTTTTGACTATGAGGTATGAAAAACTAAACATGCCCCAAGTGATGAGATACCCCTAGCAATGAGGACTTTTGAAAATCAGATCAGATTAATTGGAATAGATTCAATGATGTAATCATCCTGCCCCCTCGGGAGTGAAATGGAAAGATGACACGCCATAATGATGATAGAGAGCAAAAAATTGTAGATAGATGTTGAATCAGAGATCAAGAAGAACTCAGAACAGATTGTGGAAGAATTCAGAAGATTTAGAATCAATTTTGAGTGATTTTGAGGTCTAGTTGACCAAGTTTGACTAGGGTTGACCAAAGTTGACCAGAGTTGAATTTTGAGGAAAAAAGTCAAAGATTTCAGAAAATGATGATATGAAGAGATTCTGACAAGAAAGAAACGTCAGAAAGTCGACTACACAAGCGTCCGATCGTGTCAGTCCCAAAAATTTTAAAATGCAATTTTGAGCTATATAGAAGTGTCAGATTTTAATTTTGATCCCGAAAATGGGTTGAGCATATAGCTGAAAATAGAGAGTGGGCATTGAAAACTTGTGTAGTAGTGATGAAACCAGGATGTTGAAGAAGAACTTCCCAATGTAAGAACCCAGAAGAATGCAATGAAAAGAACACCAAATTACTGCCACAATGCAAGTCTAGAATGAAAATGCAATCCTATGCTAGGTGTAATATGAAAGTGCAATTCTAGGACATGGTTGTGAGACCCATCATATAATTATCATCATTGAGCATTTTTTGGAACATCAAAGTCGATACAACCCTTACTGGCACCACAATGCAACCATAAGGATATGAATATGACTTATCATCGGATAAAATGTAGGAAACGAACGTAAGCACCAAGGAACAAAAGCCAAGATGACCTAAACATTGTTTTCAGTTAATGTTGCAAGAGTACACCAATATCGAGGCATTCAAATCCAAGATAACCATGAGTGTGATCATGTGTAAACAATCAGAGCAATAAAAAATTAAGTAATAACAAACAGAGCAACAACAGGCAAGGAGATAGTACCGACCTCACCATGGCGTACAAATAAACAAGATCGAGGGATGTGAGGTTCTTCCACCTTAGTGTGGTAGCTCTTATCACATACACCCTATTCATTTGATGTTGATGGATCATCGGGACTACACCAACAAGAAGTAGACAAAGAAAATAAAAATGAAATCCATGAGAATAAACAACATACAAAGAAATATTCAAGCATAGCTCAGCCAGTTTCAAAGTTTTTGAATATGTTCATGTTTAGAGGTGTTGAAAAACACCGTTGTGCTTGTGAGTGTATTGTGTTTGATTGTTATCGATATATTTTTACGTTTGAGATATATGATGTGTGTTAAAAAACACATATGTGTCCAAAGATAGTGTTAAAAAACACTATTTATGGTGGAGTTTAAAAAAACACCAGTTTGTGTCAGTAGCGAGTTGTCCTTGAGAAATGACAAGGTTACTTACTCAGGTGTAAACCAAATATGTGATCAAATAGGGGGCCCATGCCCCCAAGTAACGATGACTGACTTGATGTATGTTGCAAGGACAAATGAGATTTGATTGCCCCCAAGCGTATGGTGCTGAATCAATGACAAGTCAAGAGGGTTTGCAAAGGAACCAAAGTGTCACAAAAGTGACCAAAAGATATGTACAAACTAAAGCATAGAATCGTCAAGAATGAGTATCGATAGATAAAGCATGTGAGTATAACTCCAATTGTAACAAATGTGAGCAATCTCGATAGAATAGCGACAGTAGGCAGACGCAGTGAGAACCACTGGTGACTGACGTGAGAGAGATTCTCAAATGAAGAGATCGTAGGACTAGCTATACATCAGTAGGAAGATGTAGTGAGAACCACTGGTGACTGTCATGAAGTAGATCCCAAAAGGTTATAAGATAGTTCCCTAAGAGTATGACCAGTTTCAATCCATGTGAGTTGGTTTCTTGACGGGAACTGAAAGCAAATGTAAGCAGGAAAGCAGGAAAGCAAATGCATAAAGCCAAGGAGTGCTGCGATAGATATAGCAATGTGGAACAAGAGGCACTTTTTTACCAGGTTTTCACCTTCTTGGCAGAAATTATTTTTTTGCTACCATGACACCTGTTTGCCAGGTTTTCATCAATGGCACCCTTTTTTTTCTTTTTCTTTTTTTTTGTATTTTTTAATTTTTTTAATTTTTTTGTATTTTTGGAATATATAATTTTTTTTTGAGATACATCAAAGCACCTATGATATACATGAGCACACTAAAGATGTCTCAGTTGTAGAACCACTTCAGATGAAGAGCGTTGATGGGCTCTTTGAGTTGTTCTCCTTCAGTAGTAGAAAGTTGATAAGTACCAAACCCAAACACTGCAGTGACAACATACAGACCAAGCCAATTTGGTTCAAACTTCCCTTTCTAGATCCGATGTTGTTGATTCTTAGGGTTATCCCTTAGAATGAGGTCACCCACATGGAAATATCTTGGTCTAACCTTCTTGTTATAGCTCTTGGACATCCTTTTCTGGTATGCTCTAAGGTGATCGAAAACCACTTGTCAACGTTCATCAAGTAGATCTAGCTCTTGTAGCCGAGATATTCTGTTATCTTAATCAGTAATGAGGCCTTACAGAGAGACTCGCAAAGAAGGAATCTCAACCTCAATTCGTAATACAACATCTGCTCCATAAACCAAAGCATAGGGAGTAGCCCCTGTTGACATTCTTATGCTTGTCCTGTATGCCCAAAGAGCTGGATTGATTTGGAGATGCCAATCTCATCCGGATTTGTGCACTATGCGATGCAGGATTTTAAGGATTGTCTTGTTGGATGCTTCCACCTGTCCATTACCCTAAGGATAATATATGGAAGACCAATGTTGAGTAATTTTAAACTTAGAGCATAGCTCTGTCAAATCCTTGTTCTTGAATTGTCCCCCATTATCAGTGATTATTGCTGAGGGTACACCATGCCTATAGATGATGTAGTTGAGAATGAACATAGCTACTATTTTGCCATTGGCAATGGTGAGAGGGACTGCCTCCACCTACTTAGTAAAATAGTCTGTAGCTGTGATTATGAACTTATGCCCATTTGAGGACGAGGGGTAAATCTGACCCACCAAGTCAAAGGCCCATTGTTGAAATGGATAGAAAGTAATGAAGGGAATAAGCTCCTTGGCTGGAGCATGAATCATATTACCATGTAGTTGACATTGTTTGCAAGACTTAGCAAAATGTGTAGCTTCTTTTTCCATATCTGGCCAATAGTAACCAGCTCTAATAAGTTTACGGGCCAATGTCAGGCCATTAGAGTGAGACCCACGGATGCCTTCATGCACCTCTACTAACGCTCATTTGGACTCATCAGGTTCTAAACACCTAAGGAGGGTACCATCTAGACCACGTCTATACAAGTCATTAGCGATGATGATGAACCATGAAGCACTACGGATTAAGTGACATTTTTCATTCCGGGTGTAAGTGTCCAAAACAATCTGGTCACAAAGGTAGGAAAAGATATGATGGTAGCGAGATGAGTCATGTCCAATAACAGAATAGATCAGCCAGGAATCAGGGGAATCATAGGCTGGGTGGCCTAACGTCTCCACTAGGAATTCATGTTGAAAATCATTTTTTGACATCTGTAGCATGGAGGCGAGAGTAGCCATAGCATCTGCTGCTTTGTTATCTGCCCTTGGAACTTGTTGAAATGTGATGTGAGTAAAATACTGCTTGAGGTCATCAACCAACTATTTATAAGGTACCAACTTGTCATCCCTAGTTTAATATATATCATTTACTTGATTGATGACTAACTTTGAATCTCCAAGAACATTGAGTTCGTCTACTCGTCACTGAAGGGCGATCTTCATACCATTAATCAAGGCTTCATACTCAGCAATGTTGTTTGTACAAGGAAAAAACATCTTATATGCTTTTGGTAAAGAGTACCTTTGAGGTGTAATGAATAGTATCCCGGCACCTGACCCCTGTTGGGTAAATGAACCATCAAAAATCATAGTCCATGATTGATGTGTGAGAAGTAATAGGGACTCATCTAGAAATTCAATGTGCAATGGTTGATGATCAACTAGAGGTGCTTCTGCCAATTCATCTGCTATTTCTTGGCCCTTAATGGCTTTCCTTTCCACATATTCAATATCAAATTCACTGAGAAGCATGACCCATTTAGCTAGTCTACTTGTGAGGGTAGCTTTACTAAGAAAATATTTCAGAGGGTCGATTTTAGCAATTAGACATGTAGTATGAGCCAACATATAGTGCCACAATTTTTGTGAAGCAAACACCACTGTAAGGAAAGCCTTCTCTATAGCAGAGTATTTCATTTCATATGAGACCAAAGTTCTACTAATGTAGTAGATAGCCCTTTCTTTCTTGTCCTGATCTTCTTGAGCCAATAGGATACCCAATGATGCATTTATAGCAGAGATATACAGTATAAGTGGCTTCCCATGGATAGAAGGCATCAAGATTGGCGGGTTCACAAGATACTATTTGATTTGTGTGAACCCTTCATCACATACCTTGTTCCATTGGTAAGTCACACCTTTGTGTAGAGTCTTGGTGAATGGCTGTGACTTGTCTGTCAGTTGAGAGATAAACTACCGGATAGACTACAGTCGGCCTTGAAGTCCTCTCATTTGTCTAATATTCTTTGGTGGCAGAATTTCCATGATAGCTTGTACTTTTGCAGGATCCACTTCAATGCCTTTGGCAGAGATGATATAGCCAAGTAATTTTCCAAATGTTATTCCAAATGCACACTTCTTAGGATTGAGTCTTAGACTGAATTGTTCCATTTGATCTAGTATAGGACCTAGATCTGTAAGATGTTTCTTTCGATGCATACTCTTAGCCAAAGTGTCATCCACATAATCTTCCATTGTTTTATGCATCATGTCATGAAATATAGTAGTAACAGCTCCCTAATATGTAGCACCTGCATTTTTGAGTCCAAAGGGCATGACATTCTAATAGAAGGAGCCCCAGGCACATGTGAAAGTTGTTTTCTCTTAGTCCTCTGGTGCAATTTTTATCTGGTTGTAGCCAGAGAAACCATCCATTAGTGAGTACATTTCATACCCAGTTGTCATATATATGATCATATCAATATTAGGTAGAGGAAAATTATCCTTAGGACATGCCAAATTCAATTCTCTAAAGTCTGTGCAGACTCGTATAGATTTATCATGTTTTGATACTAGATCAATATTAGAGATCAACTCTACATAGTCAATTACTCTGATAAACACTTCCTTAAGAAGTTTCTCCAATTCGGCTTTGACAAGTAGAGCTACATGTGGATGCATTTTTTGAAGCTTCTACTTGACGAGCTTAACACCTGGTGCAATGGACAAATGTTGCATGATTAGATTAGGGTCTAATCCTAGCATGTCTGAATATTTCCATGCAAAGTTAATCTTTTTGCTTCTAAAGAATGTAGTGAATTCCTCTCTTTCTGCCTCTGATAGTGATTGTGCCAAGTGAATAATCTAAGGTTTTGCCTCTGTACCCAAGTTGATAGGTTGAGTTGGTTCAATAAGCACAGATGATCTCTCCTAGAAATGACTCGGAAGTGCATCAAGTATCTCATCCTCAGGCGCCTCAGAGAGGTTTTCACCTTTGGATATGTCTTTTGTTTTGATTATTTTAGGCTCTGATATCGCCACTATGTGGTTTTCACCATCAAAGCACCTATTTTTCTTCTTTTTATTTTGTGACTAAGATACTTGATGTCTGCCTCAGTCATATTAACACTTTCTTCGCTAGTGGAGGACGTTACAAGTTTGACAACATGTAGGTAACAGACAAGAGCATAATCATTCTGGAACGTAAGGAATTCATTAGATGGGGAGGTAGAGTTCTAGTCTATAAGCTCAGGATGGAAAAGTGAAAGAGAAGTGATGGGTTCAAGTGCGTTCATGGTATAATCATCAAAGGCATGGACAAGCAAGTTGAGACCTAAAGCAATCTCATCCAGAGGTATAGTCGAATTCGTTTGATTCCTAGCGACCGTAGTAGATGACATGTTAACATCTAGGGAGTCAGACTCATGTGACCCTACACTAGACCATTCACCTACTTTGAGAAGGTTTTCATATGCATTAGTTGTATCTGTATCTCTATCAGAAGTGGCATATGACAAGCTGTCAAACTCATATTCATGAGAGTCCATTTCATCATTAGGTGTCATATCAAGTACATGAGTGAAATCAACTCTTTGTCCCCAGTTGGGATGAGTTTGACCTAGAACCTCTACTATGGTCAGATGAGCACCTATTAACCTAGGTACCTCAGTAGTGTTTGTAGCATCAGCTGCCTCTTGTTTAATGAGAAGTGACTAGAATTCCTGGTCAAACTATTCTTTAAAGTGTGGTGGTATGTATAAATCACCTTGATGACCTGGATTTAGAGTATATTTTTTTTTCCACTCCTCATAAGTCAATGGAGAAATTGAATTGGTGGTATCAAAATCACTATCAGTGTCTACTGTACTGACATGTGGCATAAAGTTATCTGGCTCAACAAAGAATGCTGCCAGGTCTGGAGGAATGGGATAAGGAAAAGTATACTCATCAGAGCTATCTTCAGAATCTGCGGTTTTAGGTATTTCTTCAGGTGTTGGTTGTTTATCTTCTCAAGGTACAAACTTGTTTATTCCCAGTTGAAATGTGAGTTTCTGGAATCCTATATCCTTGTAGAGTCACGAGTTCTACGACCAATAGCTTCAAGTGGCACAATCAAGCCTTTATGATTCGCACCTATGGAGGATTTTGTTCATAATTGTCATCTCCTTTATAGATCCAAGCTTTGATAGCTTTGTTTTTAGCTTCTTTTTCTAATGGTACTGTGGCTTGTACAAAGGTACCACCATACTTTGTTAGAGGAGGAACTGTAGAAGGTTTAGTGCTCTCAAAAGGTCTCCCAAAAGAATGGGGAGACAGGCAAAGATGTAATAGATAGCACTGGTTCAATCTGATATCCTCCCATGTCAGTTTCTTTGAGTGTCAAACTCTTTCCCATTTCTTTTAATTTGTTCTCAAGGAGTTCAATAGATTCTCTGTTGGTAGGCACAAAGATGTCAGCAGATTTTGTGAGGGCATTGCAATCATAGCGTGTATTAGCAGGTATAGTCACTTCAAATCCTTGGAGTGGGAACTTAATGCACTGATGGTATGTGGAAGGGACAGCCTGCATTTCATGGATCCGTGTCCTCCCTAACAGAATATTGTATGCCAAACGAATGTCAAGCACTTGAAAAATAACATCTCATTAACAGGACTAACTCTTATTGGCAACACAACTAGCCCTTTTGATTTACGTTCTTCCTCATCATAGGTTTTAATGGTAATCTTTTTGTGAGCATCAATGCAATCTTCTCCATAGCCTAACTCAATAAGGAAACTAGCAGAACAAATATTTAGGCCAGCGTCGTTATCTATGAGAATGCGATGAACACACTTCGGGTGACCTACCATGGATTGAAACTAATTGAGATCAAGATCTTTTGGGACATTTTCCTCAGTGAGGGCTTTGTCCAAGATTTCCCTTTGAGCAGGGGAGATTTTTAGAAGCTCAAAAATAGTTATCTGAGCATTGGTATGTTGCAATTGATTAAGAATGCTATAATTGGTAGCATTAGATGAGGAACCCACTTTAGGATTCTTATTAGTAGAGTCAACCTTAGCTTTTTTTTAAGGTTGAGTTGATGTAGGTATAGAAGGCTCGGGGCCTTTGAGAATGATCTTAGCACGAGATCGAGTGACAAAATTAGCACTGATTTGAGACTGCCCTTGTTTAGAAGATTGACGTGTAGACCCTCACAAAGTGAAAGGTGTTTTGGACTTAGAAGTATCTTCCCTTCCCTTGAGAATGATGACATTGCAGTACTCAGTATCAACACGTTCAACCATATTAATTACATTATCATTATTGGTGTATGTATAGTTGACCTTAGCATCAATATTTTTGCTTTTAGATGATTCACCTTTTCCATGAGGAGGAAATGGGTCTTTGAAAGCTTGGTGATCAGAATTTTTTTTGTGACCTCCCACACTAATAATCTCACTATCCATGAGATCTTGGATTGTATGCCACAATTTAAGACAAGTAGCTATTTTATGAGCTTTATTTTGGTGAAAATCACAATAAGCAGATTCATTCCACCAAGAGGGTCTTGGTTGTGGATCATAAGGTCATGAATTATCCAATGGAGTGAGTAAATGGTTGTCCACAAGAGTCTTGTAAACTACCTCAAGAGGTTCTCCTAAAGGAGTGAACTCACGCTTGGGCCTAGGAGGCCAAGGTTTAGGTCCAGAAAATCATGAAGTACTTGGTTTGGATTATGTTGCAGCCTGTTCAATGGCTTTGGCCGCTTGCATCGTGGTAGTGAGATTAAAGATAGCCTTGAAAGGCTTAGCAGTCACATTGTCTACAACACCATCATTCACAACATTTTGGTTCTTGTTGGGAAATTTGGGTTTATCTTTGCTTGAGGAAGAAGACCCTTGTTTTTTTTCCTTGTGCAAGGTCAATTCTCCTTTCTTGATCATAAATGTCTTGATTCTTATAGCTTGTTTGATCATATCATCAAAGGTTAGAGGACCTTGTAGCTGTACTTGATACCCAAAGTTGGGGAGAAGATTATCGAGAAAGATGTCCAACTTTTCAGATTTGGGTATCTTGCGAGAATATCGTGTATAAAGTTGTCTCCATCTTTGGAGAAATGACAAGAAGGATTCTCCATGATTTTGTTTCAAATTGCAAAGATCTCAGATATGAACCGGATGTTGGATGTTGTAAGAATAATGTTGTAGAAATAAATTGGCAATTTCGTCAAAAGTTTTGATGCCAGTTGGTAGTCTAGAGAACCATTCCATAGTGGATCCTCCCAAACTATGTGGGAAAAGACACATGAGATAGGTTTTGTCATGTATAAATTCCATGGAGAGAGCACCAAATTCTCTCAAATGGTCTTGAGGGTGAGATGTACCCAAGTATTTGTCATATTTAGGAAGTTCAACTCCTTTGGGAAAAGGAGGCATGTAGAGATCTTTGTCAAACGGGAATGGACAGATGCTTTCCAGTGTAAATTGTGTAATGGGTTTGTCTTTCTCTTTCAAGAGTTGAGAGATTTTCTCTTGCATGGTTTGCATTTCTTTGCGCAAGCAGGAATTTTTAGTTTCTTCCTCTTTCTCAACAAGTGTTTGTACATCATAATTGGAGGGTAACTTAGCCCCTTGCTGGCTAGTTCAAGAATGTATTTTTCTTTCTCCTCAGCTAAGAGGACTCCCATCATCCTACAGAAATCTTTGTTAGCACGAGCTTGTGCAATCTCTTCTTGAGTTATTTTTGCTTCTACATCATTAGGGGGGTCTTGAGATTGGGACTTACCCCAAGTTTTAAAGAGGTAAGTTCTGCTAGCCTCTCTTGATAGGTTATGATCTGCCATTTTGCTAGAATGCAAGGATTCAAGGTGTAAAGACTTGATATGAAAAGATTGAGTGTTCTCAGAATTTGGGTCTTCTCAGAACAAAGGATTTCGAACCCAACTAAAATCCACAAGAAATGACCGTTTAGGGTAAGGTTGACGTACCAGAGAAGGAGATCAAGATGATTCCTCACTAGATGTAGCCAATAATGGTGTGGAAAGCATAGATTTGTCTTGATTGATTGAAGGAAATGTTTTTCTACTTTGAGTTGTGACAGTCATAGACAAAGTTTTGAACAAGAGATGTGAACTAGGACCAAACTTGAAACTGTCTCAAAGATTGCACAGAATGTGCCAAAAGGTGAAATATCCTTGGTGCAAATCATCGAAGATGAGGCTAGAATAGCCAAGAGATGACTATTGTGATATGAGGCATGACGACATAGATAAAAACAAATAAAAAAGACATGAGATGAGACCAGTTTAAGCAAGAATCACGTAGTTCTCAACCAAAGAAACCAAGTTTTAGACTGTGTGAAGATGGAGGGCAGAAAAAAAGACCCATATCAGAGACCAGATTTGACAGAAGAATACTTCACTGATAGATTTTAGCTCGCTATTTTGGACAAAAGAATCTAGTTTCGCGCGAAGAAGTGCTCTTTCGCGCGAAGATTCTCACTGACCCGCGTGAAAATTTGTAGTATTTGCACAAAAAATGACACCAGTTGTAGATGAAAAAGATGACAGAGTAATGGCACTATTTCCAAATATCACGCGACAGTATACTACGTATCATGCAAAGATTCTCACTGAATGATGCGAAGATTGGGAAATTTCGTGCGAAACTATCCAAATGTTGAAAAAAAAGATGTTTACAGAATCAGACTGTTGAGACCAGTTTGCGTTTCCCAAGATAAAATCATGTTGTTTCTTGACAGATAGTTCAATTTACATATTTTTATGGACATATTCAAGATTGACAGTTTGTGTGTTTTTCTGATAGTTTTGATTGTTCAAATGATACACCCACGCAAAACACAGTAAATAGAATGTTTGTAGTACCAAAACAAGAACATCACAATCCTAAGATAGCTAGGACAGTATCTGTTGAATCCCCACTTGAACCAAAGTTTAGCTACGTTTACTCTTAGAGGATAACTTAGAAGCTTGGAAGCGTGGGCTCCTCCTTATATATGCACTCACTTCTCAGGCATACCAAGCTTCGAACCCCAAAGGAATTGCTTCCGAAAGGGTTGTTATCTCTACTAAAAGCCATAAAAATGTGGGACATCTTAGTCAGTTTCTGACCTTCTACGCCAATAGATAGAGGGTTTTTGGAAACTAGAATAACATTTTGTAGTAAGGTCATCCGTTCAGGTGGTTGTGATCAAGTCATTTTCCCAATAAAGGGGGCTCTCCCAATCCATTCAAAGCAAAGCTTTCACCTTAATGATGTCAAGAATTTAACGCACCACTAGGGTACTGGAGGAGATTTTGGTTGCCACAATGAATTCACACCTGTCTATTGTGACACTAATCACAATAGAATTTTTTGTATACCGGTTTGGAAAGGCTTGGCTTTATCCTGTTACTAGTTGGGCATCCACTCTCACTGGCTCTGCTAAACCTCTCGAGAGGTAGCCACTCTAGAAGACTCACATGAATTTCTCTTACACCCAAGATCCATAAAGGTGAGGGGAGGGGATACATTCATGTAGTTCTTAGGATTACAATCTAAAAAACACTTCAATCACGCAAGACAATTATTCATTTTAAGCACCAACCGAAGTTTGTTTTAATTATCAAAAATAGATATAAGAAGTTGTGAAAACATGCAAGGTCTTCGAAAAATGTCCTGCAATAAACCCATTAGTAGTTTGTAATGTCTTTCTTCATTTCAACGTCCTGCAATAAACGCGTTAGAAGTTTTATGATGGCTTTTTCTTTATCTCAGCGTCCTGCAAACCACTGTTAAGATGCTCAAAAGATAAAGTCAGAGAAACACAGATGTCAGAAAACAATAGGTGGTTAGAAAACCGAGGCAATAAGATATCAAAATGAGAGCTCTGGCATGTAATTTCACATGAATATTTATGCTAGATCGTGCGAAGAAGTACTACAAGCCACGCGAAGAAATAAAAAGTTCGGGCGAGACATACAGAAAGTTTGTGCGAAATTAAAATAGAACTATATGGAAGTATAGACAGAATACAAGAAAAGAAAAAATTGAAATGAAATGAGGCCAGAACAGAGTGTACCTGCCCCACGGTGGGCACTAAAAATGTATGTGGTAAATTTGGCCTTGTTAATGTTACAATAAATTTAGAATAACTAAGAGGGGAGGGGTGAATCAGTTATCCTTAGGTCTAGATGTAGTAAAATAAAAAATTTTGTATTTCAGATCTACTCGGCAGCAGTAGCATAAGTCAACAACTTTAATCATGTAGTTTACTATCAATTGAAACTAACTTGTAATAACATAACAATAAAGAAAACCATAAGAATTCACACAAGTTGACACAAGTATTTAACGTGGAAACCCAATATGAGAAAAACCACCAGTAACATGCTACCAAGTATTCACTCTTCTGAAGTGATTCCCTATGAGGAGCCAACCCTATTAAAGGTTACAATAACACACTGCTAGGTGTGACCTAGTTAAAGGATTTAATCACCCTGTCAGGAGTGGCCTTGTTAGAGGACTTATAACATTCCAATCTGAATGTCACCTTGTTAGAGGATTTATACAAATGACTATTAGGTCAACCTTGTTAAAGGATTTAACTGATACAATGGTTAGAAAGTAATCAACAGTTGTGATCTGGTACATACAACTTACTTTACAAATTCAAATCCAATTACAGCTCTAATGTTAACTTACTGGATAGCCTGCATTGTCATTTCAACCTTTTGATCTTCTTGGAAATCCATCAAGCAATCACACATGCAACTCTATGCTTCTGTATTCAGCCTTCTCTGCCAGATTATGCTAAATAGTAAAT
This sequence comes from Thuja plicata, assembly GCA_018584345.1. Lineage (NCBI taxonomy): Eukaryota > Viridiplantae > Streptophyta > Pinopsida > Cupressales > Cupressaceae > Thuja > Thuja plicata. The sequence goes on along the minus strand of MU225394.1, from coordinate 4,078,028 downwards.
CAACTATGAACCTCTTTTGCATTCACTTTTCATTCAGCAGCATCCTTTAGCATCTCAATGAATAACCCCTTGAGGTTATCATATACCTCTCTATTTAGGTCAGATAAATATTTTGCCTCTTAAACAATATCGTAGATCTTAGGTTAGGTTAGATCCAATGGATCATCCCATCTTTACATTCATTTACTTCTCCAAAGTAGTCTCTAATTAAATCTTGAACCCATGCATTAATTATGGTTACCCATACATTAAATGACATGGATCAATCTTTAATTAACATTACATATCCCAATAAAATTAACTAAGTCGGCCAGAGATCTCAAATCTCATCATTAATCAAATTTCTGTAAGTCAGCCAACATCACTATTTTCACTTGGCAATTTCAATGGTGCTCGGCTTTGAACAACTTTACTCGGCACAAGCAACTCTTCTCGGCACAAGAAAATTTGCTCGGCATGGAACATCCAGAATAACTATCTTTAAAAGATAAACAACTAATTACTTTTCTAGAGTGCCAACTGATCAAGTACCCTTTTATTTGCCTTAACTCAACCATTCACTTATCTTCTTGTTAAATCTTCTCCATCAAAAATAGATATGGTACTCAAAAAGATAACAGTAGTCTCACCAGTAAAGGTTTGACAACAATGACAAAATAACAATTACTTGCATTGTCACTTTCCAACAATCTCCCTCTTTGGCATTGATGGCAACACAAAATATTAAAACAATGATTTAACAAGCATAGTTACCAACCAATCCAAAAATTCACCTGTGTTCCTTGATATGAACAAATCTTCATTAATTTCTTTAGCTTCATTCTGATTCTTATCTGTAAAAAAAAATTCTCCCTCTCTATCTAATCACACTGTAATCATCTGTAGACTCCCTCTGAGTAGATAATCACTTCAATATGTTCAATAGTCACTAATACATTTGGTACCGAATTGCAACGGCAGTGCCGTTGCAGTTTTTCCGTCACAACCTTGTCGTCATCGCAATTGCAATTTGGTACCAATTTGGAATCACCCCTAATTTACCTCATAGATACTCATGAGCATCCTTGGGTAGTTCTTTAGATGCTAATTGTTCTTTAGTGTTCCCATAATCCAATCTCACTTCTTTGTTCTGAACTAGCTCCCTCAAGTAATGATACTTGATAGCTATATGATTTGTTTTTGAGTGCATCACAGGATTTTTAGAAATATTAATACCACTCATGTTATCACAATATATGACAACTGGGTCAGTGATTTCTTCCTTCATACCTTTCAATTGTTTCTTCAACCACACAATGTTAGAACAGTTAACTACTGCAACCACATACTCAGCTTCAGCTATAGATTGTGAGGTGCAGTTCTATTTCTTGATTGTCTAGGAGATCAATCTCTTCCCTAAAAGAAATACTCCACCAGTAGTACTTTTCTTTTCATCAACATTTCCAGCCCAATCAGAACTAGTGTAAAATCTTAGTTCAAACTTGTCATTCTTTTTGTAGTATAGACCATAGTCATCAGTTCCTTTCAAATATCTCAGAATCCTTTTTACTGCCATCCTGTGAGTTTATTTGGGATTAGTAGAAAATTGAGAAATAATTCCAATATCTAGGGCAATTTCAGGTCTATTGTGTACAACATACTGTAATTTTCCAATCATAGATCTATAGATTGTTTGGTTTACTTCTTTTTTGTTATCATCTTTTGTTAGCTTCTGTCCAGTAGCCATAGGTGTACTCACTGGTTTGGACTCTTCCATTCCAAAAGTTGTCAGTATCTCTTTGATATATTTAGATTGAGTAATATAGATACCATTCTTCATTTAATAAATTTGTAAGCCAACAAAGAATTTTATTTCACCAAACATAGACATCTCAAACTCAGTTTGCATCTCTGTTGCAAATTTTTGACATAACTCATCTTCTCCACTAAATATGATGTCATCTACAAAAATTTCAGCCAATAGTGTACCTTTGTTTTTCTCTGTCTTTAAGTACAGGTTGTTGTTGTCATTTGTTCTTGCAAATCCAATATTGATCAGATAATTGTGCAATCTCTCATACCATGCTCTTGGCACTTTCTTCAATCCATATAGTTCTTTGTGCAATCTACAAACCATATCCCTTTTTTCTGGATCTATAAAACCATCAGCTTGCTCGATATACACTTGTTCTTCCAAGATACCATTGAGAAATGCAGATTTCACATCCATCTGATAAACCTTGAATCCTTTATAGGTTGCATATGCAAGTAAGGTTCTGACACCTTCCAACCTAGCAACTAGGGAGAAGGTTTCACCATAGTCAATTCCTTCCTCATGTGCATAACCCTTGCATACCAATCTAGCTTTGTTTCTTGTCACATCTCCATGTTCATTCAGCTTGTTCCTGAATACCCATTTTGTGGCAATTACATTTTTGTCCTTCAGCCTACGTACAAGTGTCCAAGTTTTGTTCTTCTCAATTTGTTCAATTTCCTCATTCATTGCTTGTATCCAATCTTCATTATATAAAGCATCTTTCACTATTTTGGGCTCAAATTCACATAACAGACATGTGTCATTTTTCACCTTACTTCTTGTCATAACAGTAGAATCCTTTGATCCAATGATTTGATTAGAATTATTATTTCTTCAAATATACTTTGCTAGAGTAGGCTCAGCCCTTAGTTTGGGTTCATTATCAGTATTCAGTTCTAGTTGATTCTGTGACTCGGCATCTCCATCAGATAGCTCAGCATTCACTTCCAGTTGCTCGGCAACTCCACTCTGTGACTCGACAGGTGCATGATGTTGCTCAGTAGTAGTCTCAGGTAGTGAATTAGAATCTTCCTCATCCAGATATGTGAATGATCTGTAGCTTTTAGGCTCTTGTGTACTTTTAGCTTCATTTCTTTCTACAAACTCATCAATTCTTACATTTGCACTTTCAACAATATTTTTATTATTAGAATTCAGACATTTGTATGCTTTTCTTTTTGTTGAATAACCAAGGAATATGACTTCTTCTCCTTTAGCATCTAGTTTTCCATTTCTGTTGTCTTTTAGTATAAAACATTTGCTTCCAAAGACTTTAAAATACTTTACACTAGGTGCATAACCATACCAAAGTTCATAAGGTGTAGCATTTCTACCTTTCTTCACTTGAACTCTATTTAATGTATAGAATACAATACTTACAGCCTCTTTCCAGTATTTTTGTGCAACATTTTTCTCCATCATTAGTGTTCTAGCATAGTCCATGATAGATCTATTTCTTCATTCAATAATACCATTTTGTGGATGAGTCTTGGGGGCATACATCTGTCTCTTTATGCCCCAGACATTACAGAACCTGTTAAATTCATTAGAAATAAACTCTCCACCTCTGTCAGATCTTAAGCATTTCAAATATTTGCCTATTTCCTTTCAACTTTAGCTAGGTACCATTTGAATGATTGGAATGCATCAGATTTTTCTTTGAGAAACATTACAGTCATCATTCTTGAATAATCATCAACAAATAAAATAAAGTATCTAGGACCACAATAGCTTCTTTCTCCAATGGGACCATAGAGATCAGTATGGACCAATTCTAGAATTTTGTCTGATACATGTGTTTTAATTTTAAAACTAGACTTATTCATCTTTCCTAGTTGACATTGTTTACACATAGCATTCTCAGGTATCTTTAACATAGGTAGCCCTCTAACCTTTTTCAGTTTGCTTATGCTTACCAAGTTATCAAAGTGCACATGACACAACATCTTATGCCATAACCAAGAATCATTGTATTGTGAAAACAAACATGTTCTTCAGATAAATCTAGATAAAATAAGTTACCTTTGGTCTGACCACCACTTCCAACAAGTTCTCCAGTAGAGTCATAGATCTTAGCTTTTCTATGATGGAATTCAACTTTATAACCATCAGTGTTCAGCTGTGCAACACTCAGCAAATTATATTTAAGATCATCAACCCAATACACATCATCACATCTAATTTTGTCAGTTAGGTTAATCAATCCATTACCTTTGATAAGACATGGTGCATCATTACCAAATTTTACATATCCTCCTTTACATTGGTTTAGGCTTTCAAACTTATCTTTGTCACTAGTCATATGATGGGAACAACCACTATCAATGATCCAACGATCATTTTTTCTCATATAAGAGATTACTATAGTTTTATTTTCATCATCAGAATCTTCTTTCATTGCAACATAAACAACTTCTATATCATTGTCATCAGAATTATCAGTGTCATTGTCAGAAGCTTCTTCAGCAATATAACAGGATTTCTTACCTTTGTCTTTGTAGTCCTTATATTTCCAAAATCTCGGTCATCCTTTTTGTCTTTGTATTCCTTGTATTTTTTGTCCCTTCTTTCATCCTTCTCATTCTTTTCAGGACATCTAGCAGCTATATGACCAACTTTGTTGCATGAAAAACAAATGATAGGAAGTTTACCTCTGTATTTTCCTTTTCCTCTGGATAGTCTTTTTCCATGAGTGCTTCAAGTTCTTCAAGATCATCATCAGAAGTGTCACTGTCACTTTCCACATGTTTCTTTTCCTTTTTAGATTTGTTGAGAACCAGCTATGATCTAAAAGAAGAATCAATCCCTTGTGGATTATAGTTATCATAATTTGACATTTCAAATGCAGTGATTCTGCCTATCAAATTTTCCAAATTTAGATTGTTGTTAGGAGTACATCTCAATTCTTGAATTGCAGAAACTATAATAGCATATACAGGAAGTAAATTTCTCAGTACCTTGCTCATTATGGTATTCTCATCAATTGTTCCATTAGCCCCTCTAATGGCATTTACAACTTCTTTTACTCTACCATAGTACTGAACAACATTTTCACCTTCTTGCATTTTCATTTCATCAAACTTACCTCTTAGACTTTCTGATTTAGCTCTCAGCACATTAGTGTCTCCCCCATAGACAGTTGCAAGTTTATCCCACATCTATTTTGCATTTGTGCATCTCTTTATATCATCAAACTCTAAATAGCTCAATGAGGAGGCGATCTCCAACATTGCTTGATTGTGCTCTTATTTTTCTTTTAGTTGATCAGTTGTGAGAGGAGCAGTAGGTGATACATAGTCATGTTCAATAAGTCACTTAGCATCATCTCCAATACTCGCCAAATGCAGTTTCATCAAACTCTGCCATGCAGGGAAGTTATCTTTGATCAGCTTAGGAACCTCCTTCTTATACATCTTGATCTTTTCACTCCAAGTATCTTCAAACTATTTTCAGGAGACCAATGCTCTGATACCAATTGTTAGAATGAATTTAGAATAACTGAGAGGGGAGGGGTGAATCAGTTATCCTCATGTCTAGCTATAGTAAAATAAAACTTTCTGTATTTCAGATCTACTCGACAGCAGTAACATAAGTCAACAACTTTAATCATGCAGTTTACTGTCAATTGAAATTAAATTGTAAAAACATAATAATAAAGAAAACCCTAAGAATTCACACAAGTTGACACAAGTATTTAACGTGGAAACCCAATATGGGAAAAACCACCAGTAACATGATACCAAGTATTCACTCTTCTGAATTCATGCCCTATGAGGACCCAACCCTGTTAAAGGTTATAATAACACACTGCTAGGTGTGACCTAGTTAAAGGATTTAATCACCCTGTCAGGAGTGGCCTTGTTAGAGGACTTAGAACATTCCAATCCAAATGTCACCTTGTTAGAGGATTTATACAAATGACTATTAGGTCAACCTTGTTAAATGATTTAACTGATACAATGGTTAGAAAGTAATCAGCAGTTGTAATCTGGTACATACAACTTACTTTGCAAATTCAAATCCAATTACAGCTCTGATGTTCACTTACTAGATAGCCTACATTGTCATTTCAACACTCTAATCTGCTTGGAAATCCATCAAGCAATCACACATGCAACTCTACGCTTCTGTATTCAGCCTTCTCTGCCAGATTATGCTAAACAGTAAATCAACTATGAAACTCTTTTCCATTCACTTTTCATTCAGCAGCATCCTTCAGTATCTCAATGAATAACCCCTTGAGGTTATCATATACCTCTCTATTTAGGTCAGATAATTCTTTTTCCACTTAAACAATATCGTAGATCTTAGGTTAGGTCAGATCCAATGGATCATCCCATCTTTACATTCATTTACTTCTCCAAAGTAGTCTCTAATTAAATCTTGAAACCATGCATTAATTATGGTTACCCATACATTAAATGACGTGGATCAATCTTTAATTAATATTACATATCCCAATAAAATTAACTAAGTCAGCCGAAGATCTCAAATCCCATCATTAATCAAATTTATTTAAGTCGGCCAACATCACTATTTTCGCTTGGCAATTTCAATGGTGCTCGGCTTTGAACAACTTTGCTCGTCATGAACAACTTTACTCGGCACAAGCAACTTTGCTCAGGACAAGCAAATTTGCTCGGCACAGAATAGCCAAAAAAGTTGTCTTTAAAAGATAAACAACTAATTACTTTTCAAGAGTGCCAACTGATCAAGTACCCTTTTATTTGCCTTAACTCAACCATTCACTTGGTCTTCTACTTAAATCTTCTCCATCAACAATAGATATGGTACTCAAACAGATAACAGTAATCTCACCAGTAAAGGTTTGACAACAATGACAAAATAACAATTGCTTGCATTGTCACTTTCCAACAATCTCCCTCTTTGGCATTAATGGCAACACAAAATATTAAAACAATGATTTAACAAGCATAGTTACCAACCAAT
>MU225394.1:4038435-4054742 GCA_018584345.1 Thuja plicata | reverse complement strand
TCACAGCAGTCATATGTGATTCCCTAGGGTTAGCAGAAAATCTAGCAACAATTCCTACTGCATGTGCAATATCTGGTCTAGTGTGTACAACATACATGAGTTTTCCAATCATTGATCTGTACAAAGTATGATTTACCTCTGTTTTCTTTTCCTCCTTTTTTAACTTACATCCAGTAGTCATCGGTGTTCCAACTGGTTTGCAATCTTCCATCTTGAGTATTTTCAGGACCTCTTTGATGTATTTGGACTGTGTAATGAAAATACCTTCACTTCGTTGAATGATCTATAGACTAAGAAAGAACTTGATCTCTCCAAACATAGACATCTCAAACTCTTTTCTCATCTCATTAGCAAATGATTTGCATAGCATATCATTGCCTCCAAATATGATGTCATCAACAAATATTTCAGCAATCAAAGTGTTAGCATCAGTATCTTCCTTCAAATAAAGATTATTGTTTTCAGTAGTCCTTACAAATCTAACACTTATTAGATAGGAATGAAGTCATTCATACCAGGCTCTAGGAGCTTGTTTCAATCCATACAAGGCTTTGTGAAGTCTACATACCATGTTTTCTGGTCTCGATCGACAAACCCTTCTAGTTGCTCAATGTATACCTCTTCTTCAAGTATTCCATTTAGGAATGTTGACTTGACATCCATTTGACATACTTTGAATCCTTTGAATGTAGCATAATAAAGTAGTATTCTTACTCCTTCTATCCTAGCAATGAGTGCAAAGGTCTCTCCATAGTCTATACCTTCTTCTTGTGCATATCCCTTGGATACTAGTCTTTCTTTGTTCCTTGTGACTTCTCCATTCTCACTTAGCTTATTCCTGAATATCCATTTTGTACCAATGACATTCTTGTCATCTGGTCTTGGCACAAGTGACCCTGTCTTGTTCTTTTCAATCTGCTCAATCTCATCATTCATAGCACTTATCCATTCTTCATTATCTAGTGTAGCATTGACAGATTTTGGCTCAAACTCACAAATTAAATAATTTGAGTTTAAAGACTTACTTCTTTTTCTTATACCAGCTTTCTTATCTCCTATGATCTAGATCTTTGGATGGTTCCTTCTTACATATTCGCAAGTATAGGTACAACCCTTTGTGTATCAGCTTGATCTTCATTCTGTTCTTCATTACCGTGCACATTATTTTGATTATCCTCCTGACCATCGGTAATTGCAGTTTGACCGTCGATTACAACATTCTTTTGTTCTAGAATTAAGCACTATTTCTCAGGCAGAGTGTTGGGTTCTTCAGAGTATACAAACTTTTTGTAGTCCTCTGCTTCTTTTGTGCTTTCCAACTCATTCTTTTCTACAAATTCATCTATCTTTACATTTTCACTTTCAACAATTTTGTTAGAAGCCTTGATGAGACATTTATAAGCTTTGCTCTTGGTAGAATACCCTAGAAAAATGTCTTCATCACTCTTGGCATCAAGCTTTCCATTTTTATCATCCTTTAAGACATAACTGTAACCACCTTATTTTGGTTTGTTCCGACTATGCACCCTATTTGCCCTAAGTGTGATCATACCCCCAATTATGTCCAAACAACCTTGTCACTGCTTGGCATAATTATTTTGAAATCAATTTAATCTCCTAAAGTGATCAAATCACTAAATTATTTACTTTTAGCCAAAATCAAAATCAATCAAATACATGGCTAAAAATGACTAATTTTCTAGGAATTAAATAAATCCCTAAATCAATTGACCACTTGCAATTAACCCATTCCCCTAGCCTATTTAATCTAAATAAAATGGCTATAGTCCCCTTAATTATTAAAAAGCAATAAAATGCTTAAATAATTAATTCCTATATTTTAAATGAATTAAATAAGTTTAATTCATTTCATTTATATTCCCTTAAACCCCAACCTAACCTATCTCAACCACTTTGACCCTGGGTTTGAACCCATCTCAACCCATTCCACCCTTGCAAATCTAATCCTAATTCTAATTCTAACCCTAACCCACCTCCTAATGTTGTCACATTCCATTAGGGAATGATTAACAACTGCACCCACTTGAGAAAGTCAAGGAATCTCAAGATTCCTTCCTCAAGTCCACCTTCTCAAGCCACCCTCTTACACCCTTCCCATGCTTCTTTAAGGCTTTCATTAATGCCTCTTTAATGAAGATGCCTTAAGCCCATGTCTCCTCCATGCCTCATTAATGTTCAAGGCATTAATGGCTCTTACACCACCATTAATGAGTCCCTCAACTCATTAATGAACCTTGTCTCCCTTCTCTCTCTCTCATTCTTCTATAAATAGTATGCATTTTTGAGAGAAAATGAGTCTTCATCTCATATTAGAAAATACATTATTATGCTACTAAGATTTAGATAGCTCCATTTTCATATCATAGTTCCATTACCATGCATTGTTATAATGTCCATTTTTAGACTAATACGCATTGTTCATTGAATAATAGCTTGTTTTAAATCAAATCTTTCATGCTAGGTTGTTTATGTCACTGGTATTTAGCATAATCTGAGGGCTTTTATGTTATTTTCTACACTCGTCATAGTTAGAAAGCAATAAGTCAATGTTATGGTTTATATGCTCATTAACCCTTGTTTTTCACTAACAAAATGACTTATTGAACTGTTGTGTTGCAGATAACAGGTGCACAAATATACACACACATTTTTGGCACCCACTGTGGGGCCCGATTTCCAACTTGGCCTCATTTTCTATCACTTTTTCACTAATTTGTATGCCCAGAATTCTGTTATAGGCTCATTTTTTACCATTCTGGATCACATCCGGGATACGCCATCGCATCGCAGTAAACAAGGCTCGCATCTGGGATTTCCAAGATCCTTTTCAGTTCAGGCTCGCTTTTGGGGAGAATACTATCGCATCTAGTAAGAAAGCTCACATACAGTATGTTGTATCACATTCAGTGATTTTTTAGGCTTGCAACTGGTTAGAAAGTTTGCACACTTCATTTTTCTAACTCTAACATTTTGACAAGTTGTGTTTTTGGTATCTTATAGCCTAAAAAGTGTTTGCAGGTTATTCTTGAAGGTTTTCATGGGAGTTGAAATAAACAGATACTAACTTCATTTTTCAGGTTGCCCAACCCCCATCTTGACCTCTATTTACTTGCTTTCAAAATTAACATACATATTCCAATCTATCACTAAACTGACTAGAGGATTGTGCTCTTTTCCTTTTAAGGAAAACCAGAAACTCACACATCAGTTTATGGGTTGAACGAAATTTGGAGGTAAATGAACAAGCAATCTCATAGTTTGATTCCATTTGGGATCAGTAAATGAACAACACAAATCACTAAATCTTTTGGTTCAATGAAAAAAATACATCGTATAATTTCTTTTGGAATTAGAAATTGGACAATCAAAGCATTAAATCTGTGGGATCAAAGAACAAGTTCAATCATTTAATTCAATTTGGGTCAGTAATTGGACAAGAAACTCACTAAATCTTGTGGCTAATTGAACAAGGAAAATTTTACCTTCAAGCATCCTATTTTTCTTAAATATGAACAATCTAAATCAAGCTCAACATAGCTTGAAGGAATGAACATTGCTTTACATTTTTTGGGAGAAAACAGCTTAGATTGGGAGATTATGCTCTTCTTCTTTGAAAGAATCTGAAATTCGGACATCTAAAGCTCGCCAATCCTTGGTACATATATTTAAACAATAGAGGGCCTATTGGTTGAGGAAAAAATCTCCCAGGAATGACCCAAGTGAGGACAGGTTTTACGCCAACCCTTCCAACTCACTATAAATAGTTGATTCCTCGTAGGCTAAAGCCTTGAAAGATGGAGCCGGTTTTGTTCATGGAATTTCAACATCATTCCTTGAACATATTTGGGTATATGTAGAGTGGAGCCGCTTGAATCTTGCTTGCGAGACTACATATATTCAGGTACTCATAGGGCTATATGCCTAAATTTTTCCTTGTGCAATTCTATGGGGGACGGTTTTGAATGGATTGCCCAATAATCTACAACAACTTCAACTGAAAGAATTCTTGATTCACCCTTGAAAGGGTGATAATCTTTGTGCAAGGAAAAAATTAATTGCCCCAAGACACTCATCATATTGTTCCCTCACTTGTGTTTGGATTCGGCTAATACAACATCATGACTGGAGCCATTACGTACTTGGTGATGGCTTTATTCTGATTAGCATTTGAGTGTGTACCTGAGTCAATAAGCAAAGATTTTCATCCTCCACCTAGAGAATAGGAAAAAATGTGAGTCTTTTTCACCTCCCTAACAATGCAAACATTGTTTGATGTATTCAAAAGATCATTAAAAAGATAAGCTCCTCAAAAAAATAAAAAAATTTCAAACCCTGGAGTACAAGTGTTTTTCACGCATTACGACACCTCTTAACACAATCTGGAAACAAGCAACTTCACGCACTTCAAAAATGAACTTTTTAGAACAGACTAAAACTGACAAAAGACATCATAAGATTGCATCTTGGATTTCCCAAATCGCATGCAGTATTTAGGATCACATTTGGTATTCTGGCTTGCATTTGGTCAGCACATAGTCACATCCAGATTCTAGGCTCGCATCTGGTGTCATTAGAGGCTCGCATCTGGGAGCTCGTATTCAAGACAGTGGGCATTTGCAAGATAAATTCTCAGAAAGTCTCAGTTGATTAGGATACCCTTTGGGCTCTTTAGCTGGTTCCTGTTGTCTTTTCTGGTCTCCCTGTTGTAATTTCAAAACTTTTTCAAAATGCCTACCTTGCATGCTTAGTCAGTCTTTCACGATCAGTTCAATACATTTTTTCTACCCACTTTCTACCAACAACTTGGTTCCCATCTCACTATCAAGCCATTCTAACCCTCTGACACTGGAATCATTTATATCCACCAACAACAAACAGTTACTTTTACCTAGACACGCTCACTTGAACAATCTAAAATCCTTACTTGCACTATTGAGAAACGTTGCCAAAAGTTGAGAAATAACTTCATGGTTAACACAAGACGCAACAAGTACATGTCTAAAGGGTTGAAAGTGCCTCCTAAAACACCACACTTTCAAGGAGAAAATTCTCATAGTTCCCTTCTCAATCTAGACTCCCCGCAAATGGATAGTGACACTCGTAGATGGAGTGAGGCCTTTGAGGAGTATAATGATGGAAAACACCAAAATCCCAAAGATACTGATGAAGAGGAAGGACCCAAATTTGAACATGGCCTATTTGGATCAGACAGTGAAGGGGAGATCCCCGAGGATGAGTACAAAAAAACTTAAACAGAGTAAGAGGTTCCACAAGATATTGAAACGGATAATTGATGATGATAAAGAAAAGTACTTCCTCCACCTAGCGTCCACATGTGTCAAATTACCCAAGGACTATGATGTGGAAAAACTCAAGGAAAAGGAGGTACCAAACCCTATATCTATTCTCACCAAACAACTCAATTTGATGCAAACAAAGCTCACAAATCTCAAACAGGAGAAAGAGAAACCCAAGACAAAATACTCTTTGGACGCCATTTGTCCATTCCCTTTTGACAAGAGTATTACTATGGTCTTGTTTCCTCCCAACATGGCAAGACCAAAGTATGACAAGTACACAGTAGAAACTAACCCACATGACCATGTGAGGGAGTTTTGTTCTCTAAGCATAGAATACATGCACGAACCTACATACCTCATGTGGCTATTTCCAAGAAGTCTAGGAGGTAATTCCATGGAGTGGTTCTCAAAACTGAACCCTAAGGTCAAAAAATTTGAGGAGTTAATCCAATGATTCATTCAACATTACTCCTACAACATCCAACATGATGTAACTATGATGGACCTATGTAATACCAAACAAAAAACTAGAGAATCATTTACACATTTCCTACAAAGATGGAGGAAGATTTTTGCATGATATTCAAGGGCCATTCCCGAAATAGAGAAGATGGAGATATTCGTTAATAATCTAGTGCCTGAATTGAGCTATTCTATACAAATGCAAGATTCTCCAAGCTTCAACAGAATGATTAAAAATGCTCTCCGTATTGAGGAAGTCATGGTCAAAAGGGGAGAGATCACCCTTCAAAATGAAACAAGACCAACAACTCCAACTCCAAGCCTAAATGGTGGAAGCAAAACAAAAATTTGGTTAATGACAGAGTGTTTGACACCTCTAACATTAATCCTAAACCCGAGGTATTCAATCTAACCAATGGCATGCAAGAAAGCAAGGATGACTGTGGGAACCAATGGTCAAACCTAGGTGGTGGGATGATAATTCCTATTGTGTCTTCCACAAAAACAAGGGACACGAGACTAATAATTTCCTTAAGCTTAAACATGTCATCCAAGACCTCATCGAAGGAGGTAAGATCAAAGTATACAGACACACTACCAATGAGGATCATACAACATTCAACAAGCCCTTTCCTAATTATGATCAAGGAGAAACATCTAAAGGGAAGAGTAACGAGGTAAACTACACCTATTCCAAGAATGACAATGTGATCAATATGCTTGACATTAAAACCGAATCCATCAATGTGGTCACAATCAAAGGTGTCTCATTCCACTCAAATGTTGTAACACAAAGCCAAGCACAGGTTACAATCAAAGGACCTCCAAAACTGACATCAACATCCAAGGTTCCTGTTGTAACTATTCCTAAACCAGCATCAAAACATGTGGTTACTATTCCTGGAGAAAAATATGACTTGGTAGACCAATCATAATGAACCTCTGCAAAAATTTCTATTTTTGAGTTGCTCAAAATATCCATAGTACATACAGAAATCCTAGAGCAAGCTCTACATGCTGCTAACGTCCCAAAAGATATTGATATAGACAAATTCCAAGCGATGGTCAATCACATCTCAGCACCACACTACCTCTCCTTTTTTGAAGAGGATGACAAATCATTGACACATTCACATAATCAACCCCTCCATATTGAAGTCCTTATTCATAAATCTCATGTTAGACATGTGTTGATATATGGAGGCACAGGATTGAATATTTGTACACTAGATCTAATCAAGAGACTAGGTCTCTCAGAACAAACAATTGACTCTAGAAGAAAGATAACCATCAAAGCTTATGATGAGAAAGATAGATCCTCCAGAGGTCTTATTTTTCTACCTATCAGAGTCAGACTGATTGAGAGGAATGTCATATGTCAAGTTTTGGATCTACCATTGGCCTATAATATCCTACTAGTGAGACCATGGATTCATGAGATGCAAGTTGTACCATCCACTTACCACCAATGCATAAAATTCCCACATAATGTGGTGGAAGTGATAATTCCTGGAGATTCTAACTACACTTGTAATAGTATCAAAGAAGGTAGCATGATCCCACACAACAAAGAGGCTATGGATACAGTTACTCCTGAAACTACCAAGGACATGGTTATGAAGAGTTTTGGCAAAACCTTAAAACTTGAAGAACTAGGTATGGGAGAGTACAAGCTAGACCTGACTCCCTCATTAATAAAACTTCTGGTGTCACCAAGATCCTATGGAAAACCTTCCTCAACATTCACACCTATGGCATCCAAGGAGCCAAAAGTACACAAAGCAACTGGCATGGTAAAGGCATCCACATCTTCTTCAGATAACACAGAAGAATAGGCAGTCTTGGAACGGCTTTACAAAGGAGAACCAGTGGAGGATGAGGTCAAACATGTAAAGATATCCCCAAAATAGTATGGAAAGGGATATTATTTCCTCAAACAGATGGGATACAAAGGAAAGGGACCTCTAAATGACACAAGATGAGGGCTTATTGAACCTATAGCCATGGAATTCTGGAATACCAGAGATAAAATAGGACTTGGTTTTAATACTAAAACTGATAAGCCCGCTTCAAAAGAGAGTCCACACTCAGATAAAGGGAGTGATGAAACAGACGAACTAGAGCAATGGTCCTATGAAATATTATTACATGTTGGCACACAAGACCCCAACTACCAAGGAGAATGCTATGTACCTAGCTTTGAGGTACCACAAGATCTTCACACCCCTTTGCTAGCACAACCTCCCATTCAAGAGGTAGGAGACATCATAGCAACAATTACTCAGGAAACACCCTAACCACAGGATTTACATCCTAACTGGGGGCAATTGGTCACAATTTCACATGTTCTAGATCTACCACACTTTGATCTACAGATGGTTAATCAGGTACATCAGATAACCATTGCTGAATACTTAAATAGATCTGATGATGATGTCACAGACTCTCATGACTATGAATGGTAAGAACTATCTATCACCACTGAAGATTTTGGAATAGATACAATTCACTTTTTTGCGGCTCCCTCAGCTCCTAGTAAACAATTTGACACTCTTCCCAATGATACTGATCCTCCTGAAGTAGAATAAGAGTTCCTTCCCCTAATCATTGATGGAGACACTGGTGAATACATAAGTCTAGAAGAATTTCATAGGCTACAAGCAAGAAGCCTCCTTTTACGGAGAGATGATGATGAGAACTCTACTGACGAGTTGCTATGGTTTGGTCCACATATAACTAAAAATGACCCTTTTAATGATGATCTCACTCTTATTGATCTACATATTGAAGAAATTAGCTTAACAAATCGTGTCATGTCGATTAATGGTCTTGATGCTAACATGATGTTGTCCTTCCTAGAATCTGACTCCCTAACATTGGTACTTCCAAACCTAATTGATTGGACTGAAATAGATCCTACTCCTATCCTCGACTTTCCTAATGACCACAACCTAGCTTGTTATCTCAATGCTTGTGTACCTTACCCTTCTTCCACCAATGCAAGGAGTGAGAACATGTCACAGGAGGATATCAGGTTTCTTAGTGAAAAACTGAAAAATAAAAAGAAAAAGTGGACTGATGGTGAAAACCACTCTGTGGAAGTATCAAATCCCAAAATAGTAAAGAAAAAAGACATATCCAATGGTGAAAACCTCTTAGAGGCACCAAAGGATGAGACTCTTGATATCCTCCCTGAACACTTTCAAGAAAGGTCTTTAATACTGATTCAAGCAACACAGCCAGTAAACATGGGCACTGTTGAAAATCCTCAAATAGTTCACCTTGCACAATCTTTATCAGAAGAAGAGAAGGTATAGTTCACAGAGTTCCTAAAAGAGAAGAAGATAAACTTTTCATGGTCTTATATGGATATGCCATGGCTTGATCCTAATCTAGTCATGCACCACTTATCTATAGCTCCCGGGATCAATCCCGTGAGACAAAAACTTAGAAAGATGCATCCTCATGTTGCATTATTGGTAAAATCAGAGCTAGAAAATTTGTTGAAAGATGGATTTATTTGAGTCATTGCCTATGCAAGATGGATATCCAATGTGGTCCCCATGTCTAAATCTGATAAATCTATCAGGATCTGTACATACTTCAGAGACTTGAACAAAGTGTGTCTGACAGATGACTTCCCTCTACCCAACATTGACATGATCATAGACCTTAAAGCAGGCTTCTAGATGTATTCATTAATGGATGGATTCTCAGGCTATAATCAAATCAAGATTGCCACTGAGGATCAAGAGAAAATTGCATTTACATGTGCATGGGGCATCTTTTGCTAGAATGTCATGCCATTTGGGTTAAAGAATGTTGGTGCAACATATCAAAGAGCCATGACAACAATATTCCATGACATGATGCACAAGAACATGGAGGACTATGTAGATGACACATTGGCTAAATCCAAAGAAAGAGGTACTCACATTGCTAACCTAAGAAAGATATTGGATCAAATGGAACAATTTCAACTCAAGCTCAACCTGAAGAAATGTGCCTTTGGGGTTCAATCTGTGAAGCTCCTAGGATTCATTGTTTCAACGAAGGGAATTGAGGTGGACCCCGCTAAAGTTAAAGCTATACTAGAGATGGCTCCTCCACGCAACATTAGTCAAATGAGGATGCTACAAGGGAGACTTCAGTCCATTAGGAGATTCATGTCCCAACTTGTAGATAGGGCACAACCCTTTACTAAGTTACTACATAAAGGGGCTACCTTCAAATGGGATGAACACTGTGAAGCAAACTTTAGAGAATTGAAAGGATACCTGGCTACTCCTCCTATTCTTATGGCACCTATTCATGGAAAGCCCCTACTCCTATACATTTCAGCTATAGCTACATCCCTAGGATTATTGTTGGCACAAGAGCATGAAACCAAGAAAGAAAGAGCTATCTATTACATTAGTAGAACATTGGTCACCTATGAGCTCAATTATAGCATTATTGAAAAAGCATGCTTAGCAGTCATCTTCACATCACAAAAATTAAGGCACTACATGCTCTCTCATACAGTAAAGCTCATTGCTAAAATTGATCCTCTAAAGTACCTTTTGAGCAAAACAACATTAACAGGATGTTTGGAAAAATGGGTCCTTATTCTAAGTGAGTTTGACATTGAATATGTAGAACAAAGAGCTATCAAACGATAGGTCCTTGCAGATCAATTGGCTGATTCACCGCTCTAGGACGATGAACCTTTACTAATTGAATTCCCTGATGAGACAATCATGCATCTAACTAAATATCCATGGAAGATGTACTTTGACGGTTCATTTACTTAACAAGGCTCTAGAGTAGGGGTCCTATTCATAACTCCTCAAGGCTACAAGATTCCCAAATCTTACAAATTCATGTTCCCATGCACCAACAATATCTTAGAATATGAAGCATTTGTCAACGGCCTCAAGCTAGCTATGGAGTGCAAGATCATAGAGTTACACGTGTATGGTGACTCCCAACTATCAATCAAGTCAATGGAGAATATCAAACAAAAGATGATAAGTTGATGTCCTATAAGCAACTAGTTGATGACCTAAAGAAGTACTTTGTCTTTGTCACCTTCCAGTAGATACCAAGATCAGAGAACAAAGCTGCAGACACTATGGCTACCTTGGTATCCATGTTACAACTGGAAGAACATAAATTCCACTATGAATTCTTGGTGGAAGAAATATCCTATCCTGCATTTGATACCCCTGAATACCAGGTAATATGTGCTTTGAATACCCCAGACCAATCTCGGTATGCTAATATCATTGCTTACCTTTCTGACCAAACTATCCCTAATAATCTATCGAGAAAATGAGAGAATATCCCTGATTAGGACAACATCACGTTACGTCCTCATAACTAACAACCTATATCGACGCGGTCTCGATGGTACACTACTTAGGTTTTTAGAACTCAAAGAGTCTGATCTAGCATTAAAAGAAGTCCACGAAGGTGTATGTGGATCACACTCAAATGACTTTTTATTAGCCAAGAAACTTCTCAGAGTAGGCTATTACTACCCTACCATGGAGAGAGATGCTATTCAATTTTCAAAAGCATGTCTTAAATTCCAAACACATGGAAATCTCATCCATGCTCCTGCCAGAGAACTCATACCTTTCATAACAAATTGGCTATTTCAGCAATGGACCTTTGACTTGGTTGGACAAATATATCCCAACTCTTCAAATGGACACAAGTTCATCATTATGGCCACTAAGTATTTCATGAAGTGGGTCGAAGCCGTATTGCTAATCAAAGCCACTGGCAAATAAGTGGCTATGTTCATTCTGAACTACATTATCTATAGATATGGGACACCCTCTTCAATTGTAACAGACAATGGGGGCCAATTTAAAAATCAAGACATTGATGACCTTTGTGAACAGTTCCATATCACTCAACATTGCTCCTCAATATATTATCCTCAAGGTAATGGACAGGCTGAGGCATCCAACAAAAATATTCTCAAGATCCTACACAGAACTGTGAGTAAGTCTGGCAGAGACTGGCATCTACAACTAAATCTGACACTATGAGCCTATAGAACAAGCAGAATAACATCAACTAGAGCCACACCATTTGCTCTAGTCTATGGCTCTGAAGCAGTACTACCTATTGAGGTTGAAATCCCATCTTTGCGGATATCTTTACAAGGTCTAGTTACTGACGAGCAGTACCGCGTAGATAGGGTGAATTCCCTGGACCTCCTAGATGAGTGCAGACAATAGGTGTTTGACCATCTAAAGGTGTACCAAGCATGAATTTCCAAAGGGTACAATAAAAAGGTAAAGCCACACAAATTTGAAGTGGGAGATCTCATCCTAAAGGAGAATCCTAAGAACCAGCCTAACAAAGAGCAGAAAGGAAAGTTTGAACCTAACTGGTTGGGACCTTATGTTATCACTGCCACTTTTGGGACTAGAGCTTATCAACTGGCTACACCTGAGGGAGATGTTCTTCTAGATCCTATCAACACTCTCCATTTGAAGCAGTTCTACGCTTGATATTTGGCTAGTAGAGCCTGTACAGCAAAAATTTATCACAAAATACCAAAAATATTCAGTAAATTGATCCTGAAGAAATCTTGAAATAGTGGAAAAAGATCCTACAAAAAGGGTATCCTTGGTGAAAACCTAGAAAATAGGTGCCTCGATACTACAAAAACATTCAAAAAAGAAAAAATAGAAAAAATTTTGAAAAAGAGAAAAGTGCCTTGATGAGCACCTGGTAAAACAAGCATCTTTGTAGAAAAAAGAAAAGAAAAATTATTGCCAAGTGGTGAAAACCTAGCAATCAGGCATCACTTGTGTTATGCTCTCCATCTATCAATGCATTGCTGATACAAGGCCTTCACAATTACACCTGTGCTAAACGTTGACTTTATTTCCTGAAATAACTATCTTATCCTCACTTGGGATTTGTCTATATTTATGTCTTAGGATCAAGTCATTCTACATTGGGGGCATCTTTTCCAGTCTGATAGGTTATGTTAACTAGGTCATCATGGATGGTTTGTCTTATGATACGACACTTTCTGATACTTTCACTACCACTATCACTTTTATGACACAAAGGTGACACAAACATTGCACTAACATGAATGATGTTCCAAGGACCCTACATTGGATTGCAAACAGAAATAATGATGTACTCAGACATGGAACACCATATCGCTTGTATTACAATTTTATGATTGATGAATCTTTACTGTGTTTTACATATGAATGAACAAGTACTACTTAAACAACACAGTTTGATATTGGTTTGATCATGATTCTTTCATGTCCTGATGATATTTTCAACTAGGGGCATCTAAGTAATTATAAATTTTATTTGATTGATTCACAATTGATGATTTATTATGTCTTCGTAGTTTCTCAATGACGTCTACGCAAAGACAAAGAGTCCCGAGGATAGGGGCATAATGTTCTCTTGAATTTTTGGGTATGATGGTTGTTCCAAATGATCCTATAAATTTCACCTAACTTGGATGTTTATGGTAAGAGCTGCCACTAGGGGTGGATAGCCGCATATATCTCGATCTTCGTTATGTGTAAACTATGGTGAAGTTGAAACAATTTCCTTGTCTATTTCTTGATCCAAATTCTTACTAAGGCATACAAATCATAATGTACCCAAGGATATGAATTTTCAAGGTCATTGCGGGTTCAATATCTTGCCTTAGTCAGAATCTGGTATATTAAAAGGAAGGTGACTATTTTGTTATCATGGCTCCTATTCCTTGATGCCTAAGTCTATTTTTGACATTTCAATAAAACATAGTATTCATAATTTCATAATATCAGTGGGTATTAGTGATGGTTGTACTATCAAGTGGTATATATTCTGGACGAGTGCCCAATGATGATAAAAAGTTATACATTTGCATACCAGTGACAAAGTCCTAAGAGTCCGCATATAGTTGCATTTAGAGATTGCATGATACATTTATAAAGGCAATAAATGCATAAAGACTTTTTGTGCTAAAAAATGCTTTCTATCTTCTTCTAAAAATCAAGTTAATTACATCATCCATATTACTGATATATCCATCGTTGCACATCCATAGCATACATTTTGCATTCATGAAAAGAAGCAATAGGAAAATACTAAAACAAAGCATCCATGTATTGCATTTTTTCTTTTTCATCCTAAAATGCATCCATACATTTTAAATTTTCATAAGGAAAAATCGAAAGAAACATACATTTGCATTTTCACATGCATATCATTCAAAACATATTTATATCAGTAATCCAATCAAATCAAAAATGATGTCTAAATCTAACTCGTCAAGAGACCAAGATATCATCACATGTGCAAAATACACCTACCACGTCTATCAAAGCAAAGGGAACTCATGAAACGTGTGAGAATCAGGAAGCTGCATCGGATATATATCACAACATGGTACAAGATCAAAATATGGAACAGTATGCATAAATAGTATTAGAGTATCAGTGAGGCCGAATGAATCAGATATACATGTATGAATGGCATCTACAAAAAGGGATCTTAGAAAGATCCTGATATACAAATGTAATCTCAAAATACACATGTCATAAAGATGGTACAAAATATCAACTCTGCCCCGCCCCCTCTCCCTGATCAGGAGGAGGAGGAGGAGATGGTACAAAAGGAGTTGTTGGAGGTGGCATGGACCCCTCTAACTGTTAAGCCAATCATGAAAAAGAAGGTGCTCTCTGGCCCTCCATCACTGCTGCACGATATAGGGCATAGTAATATGTGGCCTTCTGCCCCTGGTGAACTGTCATCCGGGCATGTGCGTCTCTCTCCGCTCTGAGAATCTCGTCCTGTCTATCTCTCTCTGCTCTCACCTTCTCAAGATGTATATCCCTATCTGCTAGTAAGGCATCTGCAGTGGTGACCCGGGCCTCTAAGGCATTAATTCTGGCTCGGAGCTGCTCTCTCTCCCACTCACATCTAGAAAGAGGATCTATGGATGAAAGTGAAAATGAATAGTGAAATGGTAATTTTTGATGCTTATGTTGGTATTTTGAGCCATTTAGGAGTTCTGAAACTCCTCCCAGGCAACTACAACTACATTTTTGTTCTCTTTTTCATCAATTGAGAACCAAATCGAAGGTGCCTAAGATGTTTTCAGCTGCACAGTGCCATTTTTACGACAACTTCAACACATGCAGATCTCCTTCATTTGTTCCAAAATTGGTCAAAATTGCACATTTTATCATAAATATTGGTCTAACATCATTTTATCAATCTCATCACTCATATTTTCACATAATTAACTTGGTACTTGTGTGTTTATTTTTAAACACACCTTCTTTTCCACTTCTTCTCCTCCATTCTTTCTTATCCTAACTGATTCTTGTAAGTGATACATTCTTTCAACAGAGGGATTTATTCTTTTCCTTCGATTTTGTTCCCGAGGGGGCATGATCATAGTAACATCAATTAAATTTTTTCTCAAAACAAAATTAAAATGTCCTCGTTATCAAACAAACTAAGGGGCATAACAGTTTCCTTGACTAAAGTTAGAACTGTTGGATAGAAATCTTTGCTTCTCATAAGCTGGATATCTTGTGTTTCCTCATTTTAAAAGATTCTTATTAAGCTCTTGGCAGCTTTATACTGGCTTTTGGACGACACTCAAGTTTAGAATCAGTATTATCAATCTTTGGACGACAACCAAGTTCAGAATTGGTATCTTTAAGATCTTTTATTGATCTTTGGACGACAACCAAGTTCAAAATAAATTCTATCAGTTTGGTTCGATCAAGTGCGAGACTGATCTCATCAACATTTCATTCGACAACTAAGAATGAAATTCTCAATATTTCTGAATTCAAAATCAAAAACTTTCTCTGAATCAATGTGCTACTCGCACATCAATTCAAAGAGGGGAAAATGTAACCACCTCAATTTGGTCTATTCCTATTATGGACCCTATTTTCCCTAATTGTGATCATACCCCCAATTATGTCCAAACGACCCTGTCACTTCTTGGCATAATTCTTTTGAAATCAATTTAATCTCCTAAAGTGAATAAAAAATCACTAAATTATTTACTTTTAGCCAAAATCAAAATCAATCAAATACATAGCTAAAAATGACTAATTTGCTAGGAATTAAATAAATCCCTAAATCAATTGACTACTTACAATTAACCCATTCCCCTAGCCTATTTAATCTAATTAAAATGGCTATAGTCCCCTTAATTATTAAAAAGCAATAAAATGCTTAAATAATTAATTCCTATATTTTAAATGAATTAAATAAGTTTAATTCATTTCATTTATATTCCCTTAAACCCCAACCTAACCTATCTCAACCACTTTGACCCTGGGTTTGAACCCATCTCAACCCATTCCACCCTTGCTAATCTAATCCTAATTCTAATTCTAATTTTAACCCTAACCCACCTCCTAATGTTGTCACATTCCATTAGGGAATGATTAACAACTCCACCCACTTGAGAAAGTTAAGGAATCTCAAGATTCCTTCCTCAAGTCCACCTTCTCAAGCCACCCTCTTACA
>MU225394.1:4020697-4036123 GCA_018584345.1 Thuja plicata | reverse complement strand
AGTTATTCATCTCAAATGAAATCAGTCTACCAATTAAACTATCAAGAGTAACTGTATTGTTTGCTACTGCTCTCATTTATTGAATGGCAGAAACTCTAATAGCATATACAGGCAGTAAGGTTCTTAAGATTTTACTTACCACTATCTCCTCTTCAAATGTACCTCCAACTCCTCATATAGCATTGACTACTTCTTTTATTCTTGTGTTGTACTGTGTGATGTTTTCTCCTTATTTCATTTTGAGATCATCAAATTTTCCTCTAAGGCTTTTTGCCTTGGCTCTCAGAACATTTGTATCACCTCCATGTATAAGCTTCAATTTTTCCCACATCTTCTTTGCATTTTTGCAATCCTTGACATCTTCAAATTCAGCATCAGAGAGTGAGGAAGAAAGTTGACCATGTAGTTGTGTTCATGCTTCTCTCTCAATTGATCTACTGTTAATGATCATGTGGGCAACACATATTCAGTATCTAGGAATTTAGTAACATCATTTCCAATACCTGATAAGTGGAGTCTTATCCTACTTTTCCATGAAGCAAAGTTGTCTTTGTTCAACTTGGGCACATCTCGTCTGTTCATCTTGTGATATTGACTTAGGTCTTGAAACCTTGCTTTCTAAGCACACAAGCTCTGATACCAATTGTTAGTAATAACTGAGAGGGGGGGTGAATCAGTGGCCTCAAAAATTTATCCTTCAAACTTTAACCACTAATCAATAAACCTCATATTATTATATCTCTACAAGATGCATGCCATGAAATACTAATAATTATTTAACTGTCTGTCGATTTTCCTTGTCTGTCCTTATTCTCCTTGATTACTAATAAGAAGTATAACTATTTACTGAAACTCATTAAATAAGCAGAGTATACCAATCAACCCAGTGTTAACTATGTCAGATACAAAACAGTAAAGAAATGAATCATACACACATAACACATGAATTTTTAATGTGGAAACCCTATTAAGGGAAAAACCATTGGGATGGGTACCCCAAATTTTCACTCTTCTGAAGTGAGCCCTATTAGGAGCCAACTGTGTTAAAGGTTACAAACACACTGTTAAGTGTGACCTTGTTAGAGGATTTTATACATAGAGGTTGTCACTTCGTATCGGGCATCTATTGCTAACATCCTTGAATCAGCCTCCTTCTTAGATTCTCAATAGGTATCGAGAAAGTCCAATGCTACTTTTATGAATCAACCTTTTTGGCACTCCTTGGGATGAACCTTGATATATAGAAGATTGTTAAGTCCTACTCTATTAAGAGACTTGATGCTTCAATGGTTAAACTGAAACACTATGACCTATTCATGATGCAACTTTGAATTGCAGATTTTCAAATCTATTTAAGTACATTACCTCTCTGATCAATGTATCAATTCAATTCTTTGTGCTCCACACTTTGTGCTCTGTGATGCCATGCTTCACTGTTCGTCGGTGTCTGCAGAATTCTTTAGCACTCCTTCAACTTGATTGATCAAGACTATATGAAGTTATTCTTCATCAGTTTCTCTTCAGTATCCTCTTTCTATTCACTCCCCTTAATCCCCTTTTCATGCATTGTGAAAATGGATTAAGTTTGTCTCTTATATAGACATGATATTCACTATTTCTTGATTCTTGATTCTTGGCGTGAAAAACAATCTAGCTAATTTGATTTAAAGCATAACTCCTGATTAATCTCGTAGTTATCTTCTTGCCAACTGTACAAATCTTCTTTAAATCAATCACTTAACTCTGGTGGAATAAAACAAAGAAAACAACTAGTTAAGTCTATCTTTATCTCTTACCAGCTAGATATTTTGTAATTTTCTGAACTGTCTGTTCCGTCGGTCAACTCTGCATTTAGTCCTCAGTGACAACTGACAGTTCCGTCAGTGTGAATCCAGTTAGCTTTGGGATCTCCGTCTGTCGGGCATCATTGGATTTTTACTCGTTGGGAAACTCTATTTTTAGCTCGTCGGGTATCCTGGTGTTTTTCTTCGTCGGGCAACACTGTCTTCTGCTCATCAGGTATCACTGTGACTTTTCTTCTTTGCCTTTACTGATGGTGTGCACTCTGTCGGTGTTGTCTGTCACTTAGTGAATACTTGACTTTTATGCATCGCTAAAAGCATAACCTTTGTTCCATTGATTCTCTGAAGTATTTTGGAATTATATACATGACCGTACAGATGATATCAAGTTGACATCCATGACAATACAAACTATTAACTGATTTAATGCCTTGCGTTATCTTCAACTTAACATTATCAAACATCCAATCAGTTACATGTCATCACAAAGAAGCTTGGAGAGCATCCTGCAACAACTTAGAATAAATGAAAACACAAAATAATTGGACCCACTTACAGTCTACCCCAAATCCTTCCTGTGGGCTACGGGGAGAAAAAGGTGACAGGGGCATACTTAGATCACACATCAATTTGTATTACATATATGCCATATTTTTTTTTTATTGTGCTTCCCCTATATCGAGTAGAAAACTTGATCTGTGAAACAAGGGATGATGGAAGTTGTAGAATTCTTTGGATATAGTTGATTATAATTAAAGTTGCAATAATAAATTCTATCCTTAAGCATTTAGGAAGATTTATTTTGGAAAAAAAACTGCATTTTCCAGCCTAAAAATTCTATTTATTATTACAAAAAACAATATTCAAGTTACTGGTAGTAATTTGTAAAATATCAGAATGAAACACAGAGTTCCAAAAAAAATTCTTCCTAAAGAAGAGGCAAATTTTCCACAGAGCATTAATTTAGTAGAAGAAATGAAACTAGAAATTTAGGCTAAACACTGTTTAATTTGTCACTGAACCCTACCTTTGCAAAACAAGATAGAATGAGAAGGAAGTGATGAGAAAAAACTATAGTAGCACAAGACAAAAAATCAATGAGAAATTCTCTCTAAGTCACTTGGCGCACAGCTGCACTGCAAACAATTGCTAGCAGTGAAAGCATAACTCCCATTTGCAACAAGTATTATAGTTCTATTTTTATTTTACAAGAATATTTGTACAAAGGACTTTGAAACCTAAAATCAGTGTGAGTGCAAGATCTCATGACCCTACGTCAATAAATTAATTCAATCCCCATGCAAACAAATGCCAAAGATGTTATTATAGTATGCAAGATTAAATAGTGAACATGCTAATGCATTGCTAAACAACACTCATAGAAAATGAATTCACTAATGTAATGTTGACCCAATTTTGGGAAATCCAAGAAATAAACATACAATCGTGAGTCAAGTCACACAAATGTTAACTTGTAACATGCTTAACTTCACAATAAAAGGCATCCTCCAAATTTAAATGGAACGAATGTCCAAACACTAAATTTATAAGCAAGGGCACCCAGAATAACAATGACCATTTCAAAAGTGTCAAGAAAAAGAAACTAGCTCCCAACAAATGACTTGTTACTTTATGGATACAAAACTTTCAATGGCCTTTTAATTTGATAGGTTGTTGACTGGAAGGTACAAAGCTTACAACTCACATAATTCAAAGTGAAGAGCTAGAAAACCAACAAGAATAAATTTTGTGCAAAAAATGAGACTAAAATCATTTAATACAAGCACCAGAATAGTGTCAAAAGCAAACATTCATTTCATAATGTTGCTTGATCCATACCTGATATAGAGTTAGACTGATAACAGTCTGAAACCTTGTTTAGGATGATATGTTGATAAGAAGATTGTGCAAAAAACACAAAAAATTAATAAAGAGCATTGTTCATTGAATTTGGGGAGCTTTGAATGGACATTGCAGAGACGTTGTGCCATCGCCATAACTAATCCTAAAACATTTCATTGATTGAGGCCAAGCGAAAATGAATTGTTTTTTCGGTTCTGAGAAAATTACTTTTGAATATGTGGAATCTAGTTTCTTTCTCACTTAGCCCATTGTAGGCCTTCCTATACTCCGACTATTGATGCCCAGATAGGAATTTGATCTTGAAGCTCTGAATAGTGTATAAAAAGGGAGAAGGAAGCAGTATTCTTGAAAAAAGGCCAATCATGGTAGTAGCTACAGGGGAAAGGTCTTGGAGGAAACTCCAACATGTGCAATAGTAATTGTTTTTCTAGTATTCATTGACATTTCCATAATACTTGAACAAGCTATTCATCATACTGGTAGGGCGAGACTTTTTTAACCACTCTGCATGACAGGGGATTTTGGATGCAGGCATACTAGTCTGGATGATTTTATTCTTAACGTATTTTGAAAAAAGTTAATTATGGATTCTATAATAGATTTTGGATTCTCTGACAAAGCATTCCAACGTGACAAATTTTGTAATTCAATATTGTTCTTCCATTTTATCAATGTAATGTTTTAATTCAATGCCTATTTTGTACTAACAAATCTCCAAGCAATAGACAATTTAAAACAATTTAAATATGGAAGAAAATATTATGAACCAAATGAATTTTAGTTTTCCATTTTACATATCTAAATCTAAATGATAAAAGATGGGAAAACTTGTAACAAAAAATTTACACAGAAATATAGATAGGAGAGTGTCTTTTAGAAAAGGAACTGCCCAATGCAGTGGAAAATAATGTTAAACCTCGAATCCACCTCTTCACTTTCACTGACATTATTTTAAGAACTATATTAGGAAAAATAAACTTAGATAAGACAATCCCACTCAAACACATATGGCATAAAACAAACCAGTCTATTAATTTTAACAAATAATATGATAGATTTTAATTTCTCATGAATTTATTAATTGCATAAATAACATATAAATCCATGCTACAAAAATTCTTCTCGATCTTGACAATTGAAAACCCCAGCCTTTAATGTAAAATTGCTTAGCAGCCCTTGTTCATCTCTAAACTCAAATTAGCCAAAAAAATATCTAAAATCCTAGCTTTTTGATTCACATAAGTCAAAACACACTTACCACAGCAATGTTTGTCAATGTGGTTAGACTGAGACATGAAATTCTTGTTGATAATAATTGCAAATAAACATATACAAAACCAGATTTATAGTTGCAAATTAAACACAACACACACACACACACAAAAAAAAAAAAAAATATAGCTCCACAATCCTGATTAGGGTATTTCTTCCTGAAACTCTGCACTCTACACCTTACCAGATTCATCCACCTTGTAGGATTACAAGGGCCAAAAGTAGTGGCTTTCAATTCATAGCTTGAAGCTGCAAGCATAAATGAGCACACACATCATTAAATTTTTAATATTAGTGAGCACTACCCTTGAGGCGAAGGACTTGATGAAGGATGGATAAATGTTGAATATTGTAACCTGCCAGGGTAATACAATCCATTAGCTTCTTCCCAGTGTTCATGAGAAATAACCTATTTATCCTGGATTTTTTCCCTTACATTGTCGATTGTGTGAGAATATTATATCTCTAGGCTTATTGCCTTTGCAGTCATAGTTTTCATGAGTATCCACATTAGTTTTCCTACTCCAGAAAACACATTTTTTATGATAGATGGGTTTGTACCTGAGGTCACTAGCTATATTACTAGCTACAAATAATCTATAGAATGGCTTCGGATTACACAACGATTTTGTTTGTGTGGTATATCATTATATGAGAAAATATTTATGGCAGTGACTAAGATTTTGGAAATCATTAAAAACATTTCATCTAATAAAAATGGCCAATCAATCGAATGTAGGATAACTTGTATGGTCAAAATTTCAAAAATAGTTTAAATTCTCATTGGCAATACAAGAAATACCAATCTGAAAATAAAGAAAATAAGAGTATTCGTGGCCATTTTTAATCTATTCCAAGCCAAGTTATTCTCTTACTAAACCATACTTCTTAATGATCAATGATGTTCTTCACAACAGATAGCAGATAGCCAAAGACATTAGACTAAAATTTGAAATTCCCTATTATAGTTCTTGTTACCAAATCAATTACGAGAATCAATATTATAGTATGTAATGTATAATCAAATAGTAATCTAAATAACACCAAAGGTTTACCATGAGATAAAACAATCTAATTTGTACATTTCCATCCCCGGTTAGACATTGTAGAAAAAAATTTAACACACTTTGTTTTGCATCAACTGTTCTTATAAGTTAAAAAAAGAAGATAAACTTGAAGATATTGGTCTAACAATATGGAGCCCTCCTCGAGGAAGGATACGGATCATATCATACTGTAGTTGGAAATACTCTGGTAGATGTATATGAAAACTGTGGAAGCATAGACAAGGCATGAATATTGTTTGGCATAATGCCTAAAATAAATTTGGTCTCATGGAATGTCATAATTTTAGGATATGCACAATATAGATATGCTGAAAATGCTCTAAAGAATTTCAAGAAAATGCAATTGGCTAGTGTAAACCTTTATTCCACGACCTTTTCCAACTTCCTCTCTATCTGTACCAAAATGGGGAGCTTTGGAGTAGAACATGGACATCCACCAAAGCATAATAAAAGGGGGATTTATGTCACATATTATAGCTGCATAAAACAATGACCTTACATTTTAGAGGTTTTTTTTTCTATTTTTTCACCATATGTGAAAAATGGTTTTTTACAAGTACTGGTTGGTTATGTTTGATAGATAAAATATAAACAGAAATCAAGGGAATTAAAGTGTAAGGTTTGAAAAAATAATGTAGAATCCTCTACAAATGAAAAACAAAATGGCCATCCACTATTTAAAGTAAGGTTTCTATTTTCAAGGACATAAGATCACAATGAAAGATGTAATTTCATGCTTCAGAGGGGGATTATTTTTTTAAAAGGAATTAAATTCATGTTCTAATTGTAGTCTATATTGAGTTGCTCCTTGGTTTGAGTTGAAGGAAGCAATGCCCTAGTAACCCTATGATAGAGATGAACAACTTTTATTTCATTTAAAGAATGTCAAATTCAATGATAAAGAATAGTTTCTATTATATGAACAGAAAAACCAAAACATGGGACAACAATTTTAATGGAGTGAAACATAAAATCTTGCATAAATAAATAGTAGATTTGAAAAAATAAATTGCATATTGTCTTCATGATAACTATTGATTTAATGGAGTAAAAAACATTTTTTCAATCATGAAATGTCTGATTTCTCTGTGAGAGCGGAAAAAATAAAGGAGACAACAAGTTTCAAGCACATAACATATGAGTAACAACAGGTCTTTCAAAGAAAGATCAAGGGTTTTGATCAGAGATTGACAAGTCAGATCGAGCATGCCAAGTCTTGTATTAGGGGCAGCAATTTCATCAATGAATAGATTTTTTCAAGAAATAGAGTTTTTACTGAACAAGAATGCTTTGGATGGAGGGTTTCATTACCCATAGCACATTCCCATCCCACATTGTGTAACTATTGCTTCTTTGGATTTTCATTGTTGATTTAATTTGAATTTCAAACACATTATTCATTATCGGTTCTGAGACAATATGTCATGAATATGTGTAGGAGTTATGAGGCTTAATATTTTTACTTGTCAATTTTGCTTCCACTTTGTCATAGTCATGCTATAAAAAAAGAATCATTTAATGAAGTAGAAATCTATTAGGTTTATGAATCCCAAATTACAATTGAGCAAAGTTTGCTTTCAAATAACAAAGAGATAAAAGGAAGTTTTCTTCAAGAAAAATTGAAATGGTAATGAAACCCTAGGTAAATAGAAATTTTCTTGAAGAAAAATCAAAATAAAAATGAAACCTCAAATAAATAGAATTTTCAGTTAGTGAAATTGAAATCAATATGAAACCCTAAATATATAAATAAATACTAGCAAGCTTGGCCTTGAAGACATGAGCATCCAGAGTTTCCTACCAATCGACTGGTGGAAATGTAGATAAAATGATGTTAGAATTTGGAATCTTTGTAGCATATATCAAAGCTTTCTCCCCATCCATCTATACAGGTGAGATATGTTTGAGGCTCTGCAAAGGGATCCTTACAATCCCCAGTGATACATATAGCCAATTAACAAAGACATACCAAAATTAACTTAGTCATATCAAAAATTCATTCCCACGTACCATTCCTCTTCTTTTACTTGCATGTTTGTTTGTTTTAATTTGTAAACTATTATTTAAGACAAAATATTAAATTGATCTCTTATGTATTAGTGCTTGCACCTTGCCATTTATATTTTCAAATAAAAAAATATTTGTTATAGTTAAAAAAATAAAGGTCAAGTTGTAATACACAAAGATAAGGAAAATTTGGTGTATGTGTATGCTATTTGTTTGCATTTATAGGAGCATGTTGTAATTTTAAAAATCTTGTTGATCATGTAGGCTTAATTATGTTCAGTACATGTATGTCATGATCTACAATGAGAATAAAAGAAGGTTGTGATGACTGGAAATAAACAAATGTTATTTTTATCCATGTTTTATTGTGGGTCTTTCTTGTCTAGATGATAATTAAAGAAATACTTTAGTAATGAAACACAAAATTTATGCTTGTTCTAATCGTGAGCCACAAGAATTTAAACATATGAAAATCTTTTCAATGTTAATGACTACACAAAAACTAACAAATAGGCTTATGAATTCTTTGTTGTAACTTTGAGTATTACTTACTAGAATAAATTATTAACATGTCGAGATAAAATGACTTGTTCTAGCAATTGATATATACTCATGTGTGAACATATAGTATCAATTAAAATATCTTCGTGAAAATATTGATTTGATGAACTAGCATATTATAAAATGTTAGTACCAGAGGAGTAATAGTAATTTATTTAGTCTTTGAATAGGTATGGAAAACAATTCTCACTGTGTCTTGCAATAAAAGTAAGCTCTTTTCTTACAATTTTCATTTATATTTGTGCATTGAAATTCTCAAACAACTTTTCCTGTATAGATACTTGAATATATTGCATACATTTATTTTAGATTATAGTAGTGGTAATATATGTCACAGGAAGATGGAGAGTGGAAAACCCCATGGACGAAGAACAAAGATTCGAGATGAGCAAAGAAAATTAGAGTATAAGAGAAGGGGGATCAAACAAGAACTATAGTAAGACACCAAGCCTTGCAAGGGTTTCTTGTATTATTATTTCCAATCACATTTGTTTAAAAAAAATCAAATCCATCTTACCAAGCTCATTCTCTATGATCATGTAATCGTAGCATACAATAAATGGCATTCCTTCTCAATCACTTAAGTCAAACTGTTCACAACCTTGTTTATACTTTTACATTTCTCATGTATGTATGCCGGAGAAAATTCAATTAAAGATTGTTGAATCCAAATCTTCACCTGTGGCTTGCAATTATCATGAAGTTTCTAAAGCATTTTACAAGAATAATTTTTGCACCCCCTGTATCGAAGATACCATATTAGTACAAGAGAGAAGAATGTTGAAAATTTGGTCATTTCAACAAATTATATAATCAAATGTTATAATTTTAAAGGAGTAATAATAATTTATTTAGTCATTTTTCTTTGGATGACTGAGTATTAGCGATTAACTATTTAGTCATTTATTTGGTCCTTTATTTAGTCATTTTTGTTTAGGTGACTAATTATTAAGTCATTTATTTGGTATTTTATTTAGTCATTTATATGGTAGTTTATTTGGTCACTTTTATTTAGTCATTTATTTGGTAGTTTATTTAGTCACTTTTATTTGGTGACTAAAAGTGATTTTACCTAGTGACTAAATTAGTCACTTATTTAGTCATCTATACTTGTAAATTACAAAACAATAGTAGAATATGATCAATTTTAGTCATGTGACCAAAAAATTTAGTGGTGACTAAAATTTTTAGTCATGTAGTCACATATTTTCCAAAATGTACTACTGAACATCAACTCCCATATCTTCAGTATAGTTAGATAATGAATTCCATTCATAAGAATTAGAATCATCATCATCATCATCATTATTTCTAAGTCTGTTAATGATATCTTGTGCTATCATTTTCTTTTCTGGATCTACATACATGTCATGTTTTCAAAACTGTGATGCAGGAGCTTTAGAATTATTGTAGAAAGGTGTAACCATTTATTTACCTTTGGATTCTTTTGGTCCCTCTCCTTTGTATCCTAATCCGGTGGTGTCTCTTTGATAGTTTGGATTTTTTAGAATTGGTTTTATAACACCCTCTCTTTGCAACCCTATAGGTCCACTGCCTTGATATCCCATCTTTTGCAACAAAGTATATCCCTTACCATATACATCGGGTGATATAGGCTCATGTTTTTCATCTTCATGATCTTTATGGTTTTTTAGCAAATGATTAGCATTACGCTCAGATGCCTCTTTTGATATAGTGCCCCCACTTATAAATGTACCATAAACAAGTGTAGAAGGGGCTTTTGATTGTTGTTTGGTAATCAAAGATTTTCCATACTACTTAGGAGATAAGGGTAACTTTGTGATACACAAAGTTTGACCCAAAATGTATTCTCCCATACTTTGTTCTTTTATGTATATTTTGATCCCTTTGGATTTAGAGGTTGATGCTTCATTACTGGGATCAATAGGTGTTGGTAGAGAGGATCCAATACGATTATAGGGTATCAAGGATTCAGGTGTTAACTTCATAGTGTTGCAATACTGAAAAGGATTCGGATCTCCTTTGATAGTTATCTCTTGACCATTATGTGGAAAATTCAAACACTGATGATAAATTGATGGCACAGCTTGCATAGAATGAATCCAAGGTCTCCCCAACAGAATGTTATAGGCTAAATCCATATCAAGGACTTGACAAAGTACATCTTTGATGATAGGACCAACTTTGATAGGAAGAACAACAGATCCCTTGGATGACCTTTCTTCCTTGTCATAAGCTTTAATTGTGATTTTCTTCTTTGGATCTATAGCATTTTTAGAAAATCCAAATGCAAGGACTAGTTTTTAAATGCATATATTCAAACCAGTTCCTCCATCTATTAGTACTCTTTTGATTTTATGATTTTGTACAAGGCCTTCTATATGAAGTGGAGCATTGTGGGGTTGATTAATGGTTAGATCATCATTCTCAGTGAAGGATAGGTAATCTGGAGTTGTCAAATGTCCCACCATAGCTTGGAATTGGTCTTGATCTAGCTTTGTAGGGACATTGGTTTCTAGAAGAGCTTTCTCAAGAATATCCTTATGGGAAGGTGACAGGCGCAAAAGCTCTAGTATTGATATTTGGGTTGGTGTTTTCTTCAATTGATCCAAAAGATTGTATTGATTTGAAACATTTGGCGTGGACTTTGGAACATAGGTTGACTTGTTCTGAGAGGTGCTAGATTTGGATGGGACACCTTGAAGAGTAACCTTGGATTGGGCTCGAGTAGTAACATTAGCTGGTTCACTCTTTTCTTTGATAGAAATCACATTGACATAGTATTGGGAAGGATGACATTCAGAAATGTGATTTATATAGTTATAAGTTGTGGTATTGTATTTGGCTTGATTATCACCCTTAGCATTGGAAGAACTTCCTTTCTCATGTTCGAGAAGTGGATCTTTGAAAGCCGTATGTGACTCATTTGAGGTATATCCATCAACACTAATTTCTCCGCTTTCAATCAAATCTTGTATCACATGTTTGAGTCTTTAACAATCATTGGTTTTGTGACCTTTCCCTCTATGAAAATCACAATAGTTGTTATCATTCCACCAAGAAGGTTTCACCCTAGGTTAAAAATCTCTAGTTTGAGGAAGTGCAATGAGTTTCTTTGTAATCAACTTCCATAATGCAGATTCAAGAGATTCCCCCAAAGGAGTAAAAGTTCTTCTGCGTGGCATAAAGGGTAATATTGAGGAATTTTTGTTGGTATTCTGATTTGTACTTTGATTGCTATGATTAGGTTGAGTAGCATTGGCTTTGCTCATGAGATTCAAGATAGGTTGTGTTGATTTAACATGATGATTTTCCACAATCCCATCATTGACAATGTTCTTGTTTTTGTTCCAAAATTTGGACTTGTCATTATTGTTGTTTTTGTTCCAAAATTTGGACTTGTCATTATTGTTGTTGTTGTTGGAATTTGAATTTGAAGATCGAACATTGTCTTTGGAGTAGAGCTTAATCTCACCCTTTCTAACCATAGCTTCCTCAATTTTGACTGCATTTTCAATGAGCTTGTTAAAGTTTGGAGGACATTGCAATTGTAACCTATAGCTCATTTCTTGTGTAAGTTTATGCACAAAGATATCCATATTTTCTTGTTCATGAATTGTTCGTGGATATTTGGAAAACAATTGACACCATCTTTGCAAAAAGGTAAGGAAGGGTTCTCCATTCTTTTGTTGTGTATTGCAAAGATCAAGCATAGTGACTTCATGTTTGATATTATAGGAATAGTGAGTCACAAACTTGTCAATAAGCTCATTGAAGGACTTGATACCTAGGGGTAGTTTGGAGAACCATTTCATGGCTTAACCTCCTAAACTTCATGGAAATAGTTGCATAAGATATGTGTCACTGTGGGCGACTTCAATACAAGCAGCACAAAACTCATGAATGTGGTCTTGTGGATCCGAATTCCATTTGTATTTATCAAATTTTGGTACCTCAAAATGAGGAGGTAATGGGATCATAGCCAATTTCTTATCAAAGGGATAGGGACATATATCATCCAAGGAGTATTTCTTGATGGATGATCTAGTTTGCATGTCCTGCATTTGTTGTTGAAGCATTTGGATTTGTTGTAGGATGGGATCCAAAGGTGGTGGAGGTCCTTGGGTGTTTTGGAAAGCACTATTTTGCTTATCTTCCTTTGCTCCATGAGTATGTGTCTCTTGAGAACTGCCAGGATTTTCTTGATCATTTGAAATAGGTGGTTCTGTAAGAGTAGAGACATCAAAATCATTGGGTAGTTATGCTCCTTGTTGAGAAAGCATAAGGAAATACATCTCTTTATCCATGTCTAAAAGTCTTTCCATGACATTGTAGAATTTAGCGTCTTGCATGGCATCTCTTAACTCTTGATTTGTGGGTTCATGATCGGATGCAAAAATTGAAGATTTCTTAGACCAAGGGTTTTCCTCATTGGTATTGCCTCCGTCCATCTTGTCTATAGATTCTGGATCAACGGTTTGTTTGAGTTTCTGAGATCGATTTTGAACCATAAAAGGTGGAAGATGAGATAGATGAAGGTGTGATGATAGAAAAGATGGGAGAAATAGATCCAAAAGTGTTGATGTAGATAGGGTAACTTGATAATCTACGACAATAGGAGGTATGGAGTATGGATCTCACTATGATATGACAAAGGAAAACCAAGAGATAGTGACCTAGGTAAGTTTTGATGAAGGATGATAAATCCTGATATGATAAAAACTCACAAAAGCCAAAATCTGATAATCAAGGTAATGTTCCAACACTTAAATGTAGATTTGGAAGATTGAGGAATGATTTAGGAAATTTTGGATGAAAGGAAGATGATGAAAATGGTCAAACTAAAGATTAAAGGTCTATTAAGATCGAATATGTTTCCAGAATCACACTGAAGACAAAAATGGGCATCTGAAAGTGTACTTTTGAAAACTTGAGGGTTCGTATAAAGGCTCGTTGTTATGTATGTGCAGGAACAAATGCACAGGAAGATTGGACAACTGCGCAGCAAAAAGTGACAAATGCGCAGGTTCTTTTTAAAAAAAAAATTTGTGATGGTTTTGGAGATGTTTTTTTGGAAATTTTGTTGTTTTTAGTTGATTTTGGCAAAATGAAAATGCATAAACACACACACTTAAGACAAAAATGATCTAATATGATTTAATCTAACATGTATGCACAAACACGCTTACAATTCCTAAGGTTGGCAAGGACAATATCTGTTGAATCCCCACTTGGATAATAAAATCCAGCCACACAAATTCAAAGTGGACAACCTAGGAACTTGGAGGCACGGGCTCCTCCTTATAGTGCACTCACTTCTCTGGCACACCAAGTTCCAAATTCAATGGGTCATTACTTCCCAAAGAACTGCTATCTCTACTATGAATCATGAGTAATGTGGGGTGTCTTCATAGGTTGGGATACCCATTGAACCAACAAATAGAAGGTTTTTGGCCACTAAACAAAATATTTTAGTAAGGACATCCATTTAGGTGGTTGTGATCAAGTCATTTTCCCAATTAAGTGGGCTCTCCCAATCCTTTCAAAGTAAGATTTTCACCTTAACAATGTAGGGACTTTAACGCACCATAAGGGTACTAGAGGAGATTTTGGTTGCCACAACGAATTCACACCTATCCACTGTGAGATTAATCACAATGAAATTTTTTGTATACCGGTTTGGAGGGGCTTGGCTTTAGCCTGTTACCGGTTGGGTCATTTCTCTAAAGATTATAACAGTTTCTCTTACACCCAAGGTCCACGAACGACGAGGGGAGAGGATACGTTGTTATAATCTAGGATTACAAATTGATCTATAAAAGAAAGACACAATAGATAGCTTGCTAAACTAAATAAAATACACGAATTTGAAAATCATGTTGTATTTTAAAGCCCAAATGAAGGTTATAGTTTATTTTGCAAATCCCTAGGAACCTACAAGTAAACTGTCAATAATTTAAGATTAGGGTCTTCAGATTTACGACCTGTAAAACAGCCTAAAAGCTACAAAAATGAAACACAAACTTGTTAAGATGATTAGCTAAACCAAATGACAAGAAAATAGTATTTTGCTAGTGAAATGATGTATGTGCAAGAACATCGGATGAATGCATAGGAATAGTGAACGATTGCGCAAAATTTATGAATGCGTAGCAACAGTGAATGCAAGCACAATTGTATGGAATGAATGCATAGTTTTAACAAAAGCGCAGCAGAATTAGATGGATGTGCAGGTATTGGGGATGAATGTGCAGAAACAGCCTGTAGAATCCTTCACACGAAAAAACTAAAAACCAAATATCAATTTTGTGGGGATGGTCCCACGGTGGGTGCCAAAAAAGTATGCAAAATAGATGTCAACTATGATAAACGAAATACTACTATTAAAAAGCTAATAAATCTATTTAAAAACCAACCATTGAAGAATACAAATAATCAAAAGAAGTAAAACAAGTTTTACCGTCACCTACCCTTTATAGCTTGCCTCCATTGTCCTCCTAGCTTTGATTTCTTGATGTTTGAGCTCTTAGATTTCCAATGAAGCTCCTTAGCCAAGATCTCACCAAACTGTGGAGATTTGAGTGAATGTATGCAAAATGCAATTAAATGGATGATGGAATGGTGTAGAAATGCTTGGATGCTTGATATTATTGCTTGAATGCTTGAATGTGATGGCTTGAATGTTTGATGGCTTGAATGCTTGATTGTTTGAATGCTCACTACTAGATCACAAAGGGGGAATGACGCTCCTTTTATAGGATTTTGGAGGACCTAAGCCTAGGTGGCACGATCCTAGGGTGGAGAATGAAAGGTGGAAGATCCTAGGGCTACTATTGACTTGGTTAAAGGGGTTGAGAGAAAGGGGGATGTAG
>MU225394.1:4003486-4020411 GCA_018584345.1 Thuja plicata | reverse complement strand
TTAATTATTTTAGCCAAGGTGATGTGTCAAGTGACTAGGTCTAAGAGGTGGACTAGGAGGCTTAGTCATATTTAGTGACTGTATAATTAATCACTTTAATAAGACTAATTTAGAAGACTTAGGATAACAAGAATAGACTATAGTGAATGTATTAAATAAATTTAAATAATTTACCTAATAAATAGAAGAAATAAAAAGTAATTAAATAATAAATATTTAATTAATTCATCAAGTCAATATTAATTAAATAATAAATATTTAATTAATTAATTAGTGAAGCCATTTTTTAGTGTATACAATTGTATAAATTTGTGAGAGATTATGTGTGTGTTTGTGTGTGTAGTGCCTATTTAAATAAAAAATAAGACCAATTTTATGACATATCTTAATTTCTCTGTTGTATTTATATGTTTCATCCCCATACAATCAAAGTAGTTTTTACAACTTTTTTACTATTTAATGATTTGTGTAAGAACCTTTGAGATAAAATATTTTTTCATTATTTTTTCACTATTTACATGATTCTTATATATTTAGATGATTCATATAGAAACCAAAAATATATCAGAAAAAAAAATATTTTTACAATTAAAAACCTTTTTCTTCAATAACAAACTTTTTTTTAATACTTTTTGCTATTTAGATGATTAGTATAGAATCCAAAAACTTAATATCATTCATTGACTGACATATTAACAATTAAGTTTTTGCCTAATGAATTTTTGTATTAAAGAAATTCATTTATTTTGAAAAAGATATTTAAAAACACACTTATAAATTTATTATTACTTCCATTTATTTATGTTAGAAGGCGTAAATTAATTACGCTGATGAAGACAGGTTGTTGGTGCAGAAAAAAGTCAACTGCAGCCGCCTAGCCACCCAACACATGCAACCACAACACCGTTTACCATTAATGCTCCAGCTAACTTTGAGTTGTATCCTGTGTAGAATTTAATATGTAATTGTCTATAAATTGAAGGTAAGAAGAATACAATCTTAGAACTCATGTTTTAGTTTCTCCTCTGATCCATGTTTTCTAACATGTTATCAGAGTCAATGGAAGATGTTCCTGAAATTGTTGCAGATCCAAAAGAAGAGTGTTAGCAGTTCACATACAACCCAAGTTTGTTAGCATAAGTTGCCATGAAGAAATCACTGGTAGCATATCGTTGAGAATGAACCGCTTTGGAGGAGCTGTTTAGAAATTTGAGCTATCTGGGTGTAGAATTATGAGTTGTGAGTTGGATGAAGATGGATTGCTAAAGAGTTCTTAGACACTAACATAACAAGTAGAATTATAGAGAGATCGGAAGTTGTTGTGTTGAAAGGTGTCTAGAAACAGTAGTGAAGTGTTGCAGAAGTGTTGCATTGTGGTCAAAGCTCGTGGAGATAAAGGGTGAGTTCTGTCACCTCAATAATTTTGGGGAAATCATAGTCACCAAAAGGAAGTTGTAGTTGTAGCTATCTTCTATCGTATTGGTTTTTGTTTTATGTTTAAGAGAGATAAAGATATTATTTCATAAAACATGTATGCTACTCAAATATTATGGGATAAGTTTGTTGTTTGAAGTTTATCAGTAGAAAGAGGAGTTGAAGGTGTTGAAATAGATTTTCGGGTTGAAATAAGTCCCTGTAAAGGAAAGGAAGTGTACAAACACAAAAAAAAAAATGTTTAGTGTGTGAGATCCTTGGTACCATTAATGTCAACAAAAATTTTGATATAATTTAGATCGTTGAAATGTTTGTATCAGAGTTAGAGAGAAATTAATCAGTTGTAAGTGAAGTCAAAAAGATTGAAGTTGTGCAAATCTATTCTAGATTTGTCCTAAATCGCCAAAGTATTGTTGAAATCACTGCCAAGAAGAAGAGAAGAGGTAAAACAAAGATTCCCCATAATATTGAGATGTAAATAAGCTTAAGCAATATAATTGTATTTCTATGCAAACAAATAAGAAGTGATATTTTTGAATGTTGTAGCATTTTATTTCTGAATTTGTGCAAGCAATGTATAATGTCGATAGAGCCTACAAAAGCTAGGATCCTTGAGCACTAGTAATATGTCTCAATGGGAGGATGTTTATTGTACCTGATTTTTTGTAGGGGGTGCATGATTGGTTGTACCCAACACCCCAAAGTGTTTTGGCTTGACATATTGATGAACCATGTAGGTGAAATGGATCCCTATAGAGCTAGCGAGTACAACAACTAGGTACCCATGAATCTCGGTAGATGGATCACTTCTTATATGGACTCAATAATCAATTTAGGTACATAAGAAGCACAAAAATTAGTAAAGAAAGCCCAAAATGATGATCAAGTTGTGAGTGTATTATAAGTTAGTTTCCCCATCATGTGAGGTTTGTGGTAATGTGAAACCATTTGTGAAGTTTTATGGTTAGTAATAACCACTTGTACATGATGTTTGTGGTAATCCAAAACCATTTTATATGATAATGTGTTCTATAAAAACAAAGCTATTAACACCTCCCCGCGCTAACAAACCCGCATCGTCTCTCTTACCTCCACGCAAGAGCTAACCTACCTCCCACCACTCACCTCCGCATAGCACCTTCCCTGCAAACCCCCAGCTCTCCACATACTACCTTCCTCCCTTTCCACTTCTCTCCCCAGCCTCCACTACTTCTCATCCTTCCTCTCTCCCCTCCGCCACTCATACTCTGCCCACTTCCCACATCGCGTTGCAGCCCTCCACTGCTTCCTTTCCACCTCTGCCAGTCTAAACCCTAGTCTGCCCACCACCACTAGAGGCCACTTCAACTGACATACCTCTGAATGGGCCATTTAACCCACCAAATCGATGCCAAATCAGCAGAGAAGGTTTTCTTTTGCCATGAAGATAATTCTTAAGTGCCAAATTTGACGGTCGTCTAGCTGTCAAACATGCCAGATTGGCTTTTATGCAACATCCAGGAAAGAGTCAATTTTAATCACCGAGTATGATGATGTCATCACATATTTAAATTTGCCTAGCCTTCACCATATGTGTTTTTGAATTTGCAGCTCATATTGAAACCCCCATATCTTGCTCATATTAACTCCTTTTTTTTAGCATTGTTTTTTGATTTGGGGTATAATTTCGTAACGATCACAGTGGTAGAGTTATTTTCTATTTTTTCTATCTGTATTTCTTATAAATTTCAGATTTTGATAACTTTACATGCCTAATCCTACATTTTACAACTTCTGGAGCCTCGTACGGGCTCATACGGCAACATTTTTGGGTGCAATGTTTTTTGAAAGTGCGCTATTTTTTCTTCTAGTTTCTGAATATGCAATTAAATTTATTTGTTTCTAACTTTTCTAACGCTGATGAGTTTTGGGCTTTTTTGTTCTCTAGATTATCTTATTGGTTTCAACATAACAGTGGTTTGCAGGACGTTAAAAAAAGAAGACTAAAACACAGACTACTAACGAATCTTCTTGCAGGTTGCCTTGATCGATAGAACGCTAAACATTGTGCTTGCATATTATTTTTGTTTTATTAAATTAGGAACACACATGCAAGAATTTTTAAAATGAACTTATATCTGGTGTTTTAGGGATGGCAATAATGTTGAGAAACTATGATCTCACCCTTTTGGGGTGATTAAAAATCTAGAAACATTATTGTCATTCGATGTTTGAGATCTGCAAATTTAGAGGGCCTGTCCAAGTGGGAAAAATTACTCACCCTTGGAGAACAACCCAAGTGAGAACAAGTTAATGTCAAGCTTCTTCGACTTGCTATAATAAAAATGCTTCCTTGAGGCCAAAACCTTGGAAGATAAGTGACATTTGAGCTTATACTCAACTCTCACCTAACACAAAGCAGGGCCTCCGGGTCTCAATCACATATCGTGAACTGCTTGTGCTAAGGTGCTCTACGGGGTTAGCAGCCTGAATCATGCTTGCACGGATACAGAGGATACACTTAAACGAAGACCCTTACTAAAACCCTTTTTAGATAGTGGCCAAAATCCTTTTCTACTTGTTGATACGGGCATTGTGAGACACGCGTGCCTAAGAAACCTCTCATGTACCCCTCTTGTTGAGACAATAAATTTATCAAGATCCTCAGATCTTGAGAAATTTGAAGCTTGGTAGGCCCGAGAAGTGTGTGTCATGGAGATGAGCCAGTGCTTCCAAGATTCTAACTGTCCAACTTGAATGGGTATTTTATTGTAAGAGGATTCAAACAAGTACTGTCCATTTCTCACCACCTAGGAATAGGGTTTGCTTGATGTGCTTGAATAGTTAAGGGCTTCTTGATGTGTCTGATGTGAGTGTTCAATGAAACAACAACAACAATTAAAAAATCTGGAAAACTATACACTTTAGGTACTTGTCTGTCATATCTTGTCTGAAACATCAACGATCTATCAGAAACTTGTCAAAACTTTATCTTTACATCAGTCTATCCTACTACGTTCAGTCTGTTCAAAGATCTACATTGTCATAACGCTTCTACTAGTTCGTACTTGAATATGATATGTTGTCAATCCAACCTATCGTTGCCTTGAAATCTAATGTCGTTACGCTTTTCCAATTGACTAGTCTTTTGTTCAAATCTTATCAATCTTTGTCTGTGTTGTCCTTAGTTTGGTTGTGAGAGTGGTTTCATTAACCTTGACTCAGGATCGGAGTCTTTGCTATCTCCTCCTTAGTTGGACATTTATCACTTAGTCTCTTTGGTCTTGGACTTAGACAACACTTTAGATATCACCACAGTTTCAGTCGGGCGAATCAACTTACTTATGCCTATGTGAACTAGAAGTTAGTTTAAGGAAATTCACGAACAAGGATTCCCATTTGAAGACAACTCCTTTTTTGGAGAGAATCCTCTTTTTGGGAGAGATCCTCAAACTCCTCCTAGATCACTATCCCTGTAGAACAAGTTACCTAGTCCTAGGATGTCGAAAGAAAGACAAAGTTGAGGTAGGTCTTGACAGAGAGACCTCTATAGTCACCACTCCTCGATTCTATCAGAACCTGAGGAGGAAGATATTGATAAATGTCTCTAGGATAAGAGGTTCGTAAAACTCATGAAAACAATCATAAATTGGGATAAGGAACAATATTTTCTTGACCTAGCATAGAAGGCGCTCAACTTTCATCTTGCTTCAAAGTTGAGGATATCATTGCTAAAGAAGAAGAGACTCCCATGATGCTTATGGCTAAACAAATGAAAACTTTGCAAATGGAATTACAAGATTCAAAAAGGAAAAGGAAAAAACCAACACAAAGTTTTCCTTAAACACAATCTGTCCTTTTCCTTTTGATAAATATTTGTACTTACCTCCGTTCCGTGCAGAGTTGAAATCCCATGATTTGATAAGTACAACGGTCACTCTGATCCACAAGATCACATCCGAGAATTTTGTGCTCTTTTTACAGAATTTATGCATGAAAAGACATATCTTATGCGTCTCTTTCCTCGGAGTTTGAGCGGCCAGGCTATGGAGTGGTTCTCAAAGTTACCCACTGGTATCAAAACTTTTGATGAGCTAATGACTATATTCCTGCAACAGTACTCTCACAATATCCAATGTACTGTGATGATGATTAATTTATACAACACGAAGCAAAATGATAGAGAACCCTTTCTGACCTTTCT
Source organism: Thuja plicata (assembly GCA_018584345.1). Classification (NCBI taxonomy): domain Eukaryota; kingdom Viridiplantae; phylum Streptophyta; class Pinopsida; order Cupressales; family Cupressaceae; genus Thuja; species Thuja plicata. The sequence goes on along the minus strand of MU225394.1, from coordinate 4,014,794 downwards.
TCAGCGATGGAGAAATATGTTTTCTAAATATCCACAAATCGTGCCTGAATATGAAAAGACGGATATTTTCGCTAGTGTTCTGATTCTAGAACTAAACTATCCTCTTCAGATGCAATGTCCACCCTCTTTCGAGAAAATGGTGGAAAACGTGATGAAAATAGAAGATGCGCTTGTTAAAAAGGGTGACATTACCCTCTATAAGGAAAAGAAGTTTGGTTCCAACTCCAAAGACAAAACTAAATATTGGAACAAAAACAAGCATGTGGTAAATGACAGAGTAGTCGATCATTCTGCTCCCCAGTCAAAACCAGCAGTCTTCAATCTGACAAGCGGCTCAAAGGCCCTAAAATCTATTGAAAATACCACTAAACCATCATCTTCTAAAGGGGTCAATAGTTTGTTGAAAGACAAACCATTGATTAAATGCAAATGAGACTTTGACTCTTTAGGAGATTCCTACGAATCTGTACTTAAGACTCTACTGGCGAACAAGTTGATCACATTGCCAGATAACTCCAAACCATATGATCCAGAGATCAAACCTAAATGGTGGAGAGACAATGATTTCTATCAATACCATAGAAACAAAGGACATAGGACATAAAATTGCATGAGGCTCAAACATGAGATCCAAGATCTCATTGATAACAAAATAATTGTGGTTGATAATCACAACAAGAATGCTAATCATAAGGCATTCAAAGATCCTTTCCCATAACGTCACAAGGGACAAACTTCTAAGAAAGGTACTCAAATCAACCACACTTATTCTGATGATGACTACAACATCATTAACATGCTTGAGCCATCTCATTCTAAATATTGTGATGTCATCATTGTCAAAAAGAAAGAGAGTCTCGATCTGCCAACGCAGTGACCCGGGCGCAAGCAAAGGTCACCCTAGGGGGTTCCAGATCTTCGAACCCTTCATCATTTTCCAATAAACCATCGGTATCCAAATCCTGGGTACCTCTTAAAAAACAAGTTGTTGTGGGTACCTCTAAAGTATCACAGTCTAAACAACTGACTTCGTCCAATACTGTGGACTATAGCATCGTCGAGAAATTGCAGAGAACTTCTGCCCAAATTTCAATCTTTGAACTATTCAAACTCTCTCCATCTCACCAAGAGGTCCTGGATAAAGCGCTATCAACTACCAATGTCCCTAAGGACTTGGATCTGGATTGGTTTCAATCCATGGTGGGTCACTTGACCTCGCCTCATTACCTATCATTCTTAGAAGAGGATGACAACTCTTTAAGTCATCCACACAATCTCCCCTTGCATATCGAAGTCATGATCCAAAAACATCGTGTCAAACGGGTCTTGATAGATGGAGGTGCAGGGTTGAATATTTGCACATACAGGTTAATCGAGCAACTAGTCTTTTCAGAAAATGTCATTGATCCTAAAAATAAAATCACTATCAAGGCATATGATGAACAAGAAATATCTTCTAAAGGTCTTGTCACTTTACCAATCCGCATGGGTCCTGTTGAGAGGGATGTTACCTTCCAAGTTATGGATCTCCCTCTAGCCTACTACATCCTATTGGGAAGACCCTCGATCTATGAGAAGCAGGCAGTGCCATAAATGTTCCATCAATGCATCAAGTTCCCATTCAATGGTGTAGAGGTAACTATTCCTACAGACACTAGCTATGCCTGTAACACATTAAGACAAGTAGAGGACACTTTAGTCCTGCATAACAGTGAGGTGTCCAACTCTGAATTAGCCATGAATTTGCTGAAGGAAATGGAAAAGAAACTTAAGATAAAGGACAGTGGTATGGGTGGATACATAGTGGAACACGTACTATTAATCACATCTCTTCCCACATCACCTAGGTCCTATGGGATACCTTTGGAAAAGATGACATGGACAACACCCCAAGCAATCTATGATGGTGACTTTGTTAAAGCCGACTTAGAGAATGAAAAAGAAGAACAAGCCATTCTGGATTGGCTATATAAAGAACCTAAAAATAATGAGGTCAAACAACATGAAATCTCCTCGAAAACATTTGGAGTGGGGTATGAGCTAGCTTGTAAAATGGGTTATTCAGGTAAAGGACCCATTGGATGTAATTATAATGGACTTAAAGAACCAATCTCTGTTAAATTCAGACAACCTAGATACAAAACTGGTATAGGGTTCTTATCCAGGAAATCACAAAGAGAAAAGAATCATCTAGATAAAGGAAAAGGACATCGTGTTCATCTAGATGAAGCAGAACATAACACAATAGAGAAAAACACTAACACACCCACTCCCAAGTGGGATGACTCTAATGATTCTGATGAGGAGGATGGGTATCCTTCTCCTATTCCTCCCAATATTCTAGCTCTTCTCTTTGAATAAGAAACACCCCAAGCCAATGCTACTGAAGAACGTGTTCTAGAGGAATCACCAATGACTTCTGATTAGTCAAAGACTACTACATCTAAACAAGACCAAGATATAAAAGAAAAGAGTCTAACCATAGCAGAGTTTTTAGACAAAAGTCATCCAAACTGGGGACAAAGAGTAGATTTCACTCATGTCCTTGATATGAAACCTAATGATGAAACAGACTCCTACGAATACGAGTTCGATAGTATTTCAGAAGGAACTTTAGACAAAGAGGTGGATACAGTTCAGTGATATGTACCCACGCCTGAAGTAGGTGAAGGCTTAGAGGTTAGGTCTGACAAATTAGGACCTCCTATTTCTGACATGGGCTTCGATGATGCCATTAGGGATCTTTCTGATTTGAACACGTCTATACAAGGTTCAGGTCTAGGACTCTACTTAACAGTCACCGTCTATGATGAAAATTCCGTGAACACCCTCAAACCCATTGAACCTTTGCCACTAAAGCATCCTGAACTCATTTATTGGTTCTTACAGGGACAACTTGCTGAAATGACTACATTCCCCAATGACTATGATTTAGCTTGCTATTTTAACATCGTTGAACCTGTCACTTCTTCCACCAGTGAACCTAGTGTGAGCATGACTGAAGCAGACATCAAGTATCTCAGTTATAAAATAAAAATGAAAAAAAGAAAAGGGTCTGAAGGCGAAAACAACATTGTGGCAGTTTTAGAATCCAAAACAGTAAAAAGAAAAGACGCATCCAAAGGTGAAAACCTCTATGAGGCACCTGAGGATGGGATGCTTAATGTCTTACCTAGTCATTTATAGGAATGATCATCATTTCTCATAGAGCCAACTCAACCAGTGAATATTGGTATAGAGGAACACCCGCACATAATTCATGTGGCTAAATCTTTGTCTACAGAAGAGCTCAAGGAATTCACAGACTTCTTTAAAGAGAAGAAGATAAACTTTGCATGGACATACTCAGATATGCCCGGTTTAGATCCAGATCTTATCATGCACCATCTCTCAATAGCTCTTGGAGTAAAACCAGTAAAACAAAAACTCAAAAAAATGCACCCTCATGTTGCATTACTTATCAAGGCTGAACTGGAAAAACTACTCAAAGCTGGATTCATCCAAGCTATCGATTATGCAGAATGGATTTCCAACATCGTACCAGTATCAAAGCCAGACAAATCCATCAGAGTCTGCATTGATTTTAGGGATCTCAACAAAGCATGTCCAAAGGATGACTTTCCTTTGCCTAACATTGACATGATTGTAGACATGACTGTTGGGTATGAAATGTATTCTCTCATGGATAGTTTCTCTGGGTACAACCAAATCAAGATTTCTCTAGAGGATCAAGAAAAGATTGCCTTCACATGTGCCTAGGGAACATTCTACTGGAATTCCATGCCTTTTGGTTTGAAAAATACAAGAGTTGCCTATCAAAGGGTAGTAACAACTATCTTCCACGATATGATGCACAAAACCATGGAAGACTATGTGGATGATACTCTTGCTAAAACAATGAAATGATCTATGCACCTAAAAGACTTAGGCCCAATCATGGATAGAATGGAAAATTTTAAGTTAAGGTTAAATCCCAAGAAATATGCATTCGGTGTTACGTCTGGCAAGCTATTGGGTTACATTATCTCAACTAAAGGCATAGAGGTCGATCCTGAAAAGGTACGAGCGATATTGGAAATGCCACCTCCTAAGAACATCAGTCAAATGAGAACACTCCAAGGGAGAATCTAGTCTATCAAAAGATTCATCTCACAGTTGGCTGATAGAGCACAACCATTTACCAAGACTCTGCACAAGGGCATTAATTATCAATGGAGTGAAGAATGTGACAAAAATTTCACTCAAATCAAAATGTACCTAGAAAACCCGCCAATACTCATGCCACCTCAACATGGAAAACCATTGATTCTATACATTTCAGCTACCTCAACATTACCGGGGGCAATGTTAGCCCAAGAAGATGAAAACAAGAAAGAACATGCTATCTACTATATCAGTAGAACATTGGTATCCTATGAGATGAACTACTCTATGATCGAAAAAGCATGTCTGGCAGTAGTCTTTGCATCTCAGAAATTGTGACACTACATGTTGGCTCACTCAGTCAAACTAGTGGCTAAAATTGACCCTTTGAAGTATCTCCTAAGTAAAGCTACCCTCACGGGCAGATTGGCTAAATGGGTTATGATTCTTAGTGAATTTGACATAGAGTATATTGAGCGTAAAGCAATCAAAGGGCGAGAAATTGCAGATCAACTGGCTGATGCTCCATTGTAGGACAATGAACCAATCAATGTTGAGTTCCCAGATGGATCGATTTTTCACATCACTCACAGATCCTAGAAAATGTTCTTCGATGGCTCCTTCACACAACAAGGTTTAGGTGCAGGGATTTTATTTATGACTCCTCAACACTATTCCATTCCAAAGGCATACAAGCTTATGTTTACTTGTACAATCAAAATAGCAGAATATGAAGCACTGGTAAATAAAATCAAACTAGCTCTTGAATGGAATGTTTTTGAGTTACATGTCCATGGTGACTCTCAACTTGTAATCAACGATGTATACAAGACTAAGGATGAAAAAATCTTACCTTATAAATGAATGGTTGATGACTTCAAGAAATATTTCACTTTCATCACATTTCAACAAGAGCCAAGGACACATAATAGAGTAGTTGATGCTATGGCTACATTAGTATCCTCGCAACAATAAGAGGAAGATTTCCGCTATTAGTTCCTGGTGGAAGAAATCCATTTCCCTTCCTACAACTCCCCTGAATCCCAAATGGTTTGTTTAGTCATTGAACAAGAATCCTCTCATTATCACCATATATACTCTTACCTGCGCCATCAGGTCATTCCTAATGGACTAACCAGAAATGAAAAATGACACCTCATCCGCAATGCCTCACGGTATGTTCTCATGGCCAACGATTTGTATAGGCGGGGATTAGACGGTACTTTGCTTAGGTATATAGAAAAAGAAGAGTCCAAACATGTGTTGTCTGAAGTCCATGAAGGAATTTGTGGTTCTCATTCTAACAGTCTGACTCTGGCCTGAAAACCTCTTAGAGAAGGGTATTATTGGCTAGATATGGAGAAAGAAGCTATCAGGTTTGCAAAAGCCTGTAAGAAATGCAAGTTGCATGGAAATATTATACACACTCCAGCAAGGGAGCTCATTCCTTTTGTAACACAGTGGCCCTTTCAACAATGGGCATTTGATCTCATCGAGCAAATTCACCCCTCAAATTCTAATGGACACAAGTTCATTATTATAGCTACTGAGTATTTCACCAAGTGGGTTGAGGCAGTCCTACTCATTAAAGCAACTGGACAACAAGTCTCGTTGTTCATTCTGAACTACATCATTTGTCGCTATGGCATACCTTCATCATCACTAACAATGGAGGACAATTTAAGAACAACACCATAGATGAGTTGTGTGCAAAGTTCTAAAACAGGCAACATTGTTCTTCCATATATTACCCGCAAGGTACTGCACAGGCTGAGGCCTCAAATAAAAATTTGCTGAAAATCTTGCATCGTACAGTTAACAAGTCTGGAAGGGATTGGCACCTGTAGATCAATCCTGCATTATGGGCTTAAAAAACAAGCATCAAAACACCTACAAGGGCAACCCCATTTGCACTGGCATAGGGGGCAGAAGAAGTCTTACCCCTAGAGGTAGAAATCCCATCTCTTAGGGTTTCTTTGCGCAGACTTATACCAAATGAAGAGTACAGAGTTTTGAGACTCCAAGAACTAGAGCTTCTTGATGAACGTCAGAAAGTGGCATTTGATCACCTCAGAGCTTATCAGAAAAGAATGTCAAGAGGATACAACAAGAAAGTCAGACCTAGAGAACTTCAGGTGGGTGACCTTGTGTTGAGAGAAAATCCCCGCAATCAGTCACATAAAGAGCAGAAGAGGAAGTTTGAACCCAACTGGTTGGGTCCTTATATCATTACTGCAGCATTTAGCTCCTGAGCATATTGACTCTCCACACCTAAAGGAGAACCACTTCGGGATCCCATCAACACTCTCCATCTGAAGAAGTTCTACACCTAAGGTATTATCGGTGATCAACACCATGTACATACCTATGATCCTGAAAAAATTGAAAAATTGAAAAATGTCTTGAAAAAAATGATCATCTTAGTGAAAACCTAGCAATAGGCGCCTTGATGCATCAATCAAAAAAATCAAAAGAAGAGAAAAAACAAAAAAATGGAAAAATACAAAAAAAAAAGTGAAAAAGAAGAAAAAGTACCTTGGTGAAAACCTGGTAAACATGCACCATGGTAGCGAAAATGGCATCTCTGCCAAGTAGGTGAAAACCTGGTAAATAGGTGCCTCTTCTACTCAGTGCTCCATCTATCAATGCTCAGTCTTGGCATCAACCCTTTGCTTCAGTTTGTACGTATCTTTCAGTCACTTTCGTGACACTTTGGTTCTTTTGAGAATCCTCTTGGCTTGAAACCGATCCAAAGTCATAACTTGGGGGCAATCGAATCAGCTTTGTCCTCGCAGTATGAGTCAAGTCAGTCATCGTCATTTACTACTAGGGGCATGGATTCCCAAATTTGATCACATCTTTGGATTACACCAGAGTCAGTAATCTTGTCATTTCTGAAGGACAACTCGCTACTGACAGAAACAGGTGTTTCTTAACACTATCTTTGGACACATCTGTGTTTCTTAACACACATTGAATATCACAAACATAAACAATAGATCGATAGCAATCAAACACATTGCACTCACAAGAATGGCGGTGTTTCTCAACACCTCCTACATATACACATCCAAAAAATTTGAAACTGGCTGAAGTATGTTGAACTTCTCTTTGTATGTTGTCTGTTCTCATTGATTTTCATTAATATTTTCTTTGTCTACTGCTTGTTGGTGTGGTCCCGATGATCCAGCAATGTCAAATAAATAGGGTGTATGTGAAAAGAGCTCCTGCATTAAGGCAAAAAATCCTCACATCCCTCAATTTTGTTTACTTGCACGCCAAGGTGAGGTCAAAACCATCTCCTTGAGTGTTATTGCTCTGCTTGTTTACACACGATCGCACTCATGGTTATCTTGGCTTTGAATGCCTCAATACTAGTGTACTCTTGCAACATCAACTAGAAACAATGTTCAGGTCATCTCGGTTGTTGTGCCTCGATGCTTATGTTGGTTGCCCATATCTTATCCGATGAAAGTCATATTCATATTCTTATGGTCATAGTGGCACCAGTAAGGATTGTATCGACTCCGATGTTCCAAAAAATGCTCGATGGTGAAAATTTTCAACAATAAATATTTAGTGACTACACCTTAGGTTGCATTCATGTTAGTCTACATCTGCATCAGCTTGGTGTTAAATCTGCATAATAGCGATATCTCTCTCCAATGTGAAGGATCTGAGACTCCAATCGATCAATCTTCTCATCGTCAAGTGGTCAGTTGTATGTGAACATGACACCCCTCGCTAATTCGACTATCCTGATTCCATTTTCAGGATCGAAATCAAAATCTAAAATTAACCGCTTGCATAACCAATGGAAATCTCTCATGCTTTTCTTCTAATCAATCCATGTATCATACTTTTGGTCAAATCTCAGTCAAACATGACCTCCCATCAAGTACATCTTTTGTCCTAATCGCTCGGGACCTATTTTTAATCAAATCAACTTCCTCTTGCATAATGTTATCAATCGAATTGCTTCTCATCACTGGGGCACCTAGCCATATTTCGATTTCGCTCCTGCGGGGGCAGGATCAGGACATCAACATTCCAATGATCACATCCTCAATCAAAACCCCATCGCTTGGGGCATCTCAGCTTCATCTCATCAAATCAAGTTGAGATCATCTTAAATCAAAGGCAACCAAATCAATAGTCTTATACAGTGATGAATACACTCGAAACCAGACAAGATCGGTCTTATACGGGCTATTCATTATTGAAACTAGATACATTGATCAAATTGGCTTCATCGCTTCAAATCACGTCAATTTTCTTGCTAATCAAATCTCTTAACGGTAATCAGTTTCATCGCTTCAAATCAAACTGGTTATTTGTTCAAACCAATTAAAAGGTTTAAGAGTTCCTGACAGATGTTCAATTTCATCGCTTCAAATCAAGCTGAGCATTCTGTTTTATATCTTTTGATCGATCTTCGTCCAATCAAGCTCGAAAGCGGTCTTCTTCTTCAAAAGAATGGTTTCATCACTTCAAATCAAACTATTCTGGGTCTTCTCGCTAACAAATCTTTGATTCAATGTCCTGATTGCACATCAATTCAAAGAGGGGCAAGTGTAATCACCTAAAAATGGTCATCTAAACCCTAGACCCCCAATCTCAGCAATTTTTTCAAGAAACCCTAATCTTGATTATTCTAAGTCCTAAATCAAACAGACAATTCATCAAATTCAAACTGATCTGACCTAAACCCTAGGTCCTAATTGATCATCTTACTTGATTAATTAATTAATCCCTAAAATCACATTACATTGGCAAATAAACGTTATGTTAATTATTTAATTGATATTCTGTTAGATTAATTAAATAAAAATACAAATTTGTCAATTAAATAAAAAAGGAATTAAATTAATTAATAAAAACACAAATATGCATTCAAAATCATTTAATTTATTAAAAATGCATATGACATCATCAAATCCAGTTAACTGATTTATCATTTTGGAAACAATCCAGTCCCACTTAGTTAACTGATTCTCCACTATCTATCATCTTGGAAACATTTCAGTTAACTGAGAACTGAGTATGGAAGTTTTCAGAAAGACTGATCAGTTAGTTCAATCAATTGACTCTCTCGACCAATCACATCACTTGCACATGGATTGTGCTTCTTCAATCGAAGCTGAGCCATTCTTTTCTTTCGATCTCAGTCATCGATTCGAGAGAGATTTCTATAAAAGCGAAACTCTTTTCCTTCATAGGGATCCTAATTTTGCATCGTTATTATGCAGTTGTCATGTTTTAGCATTTATCATTTAGGCTTTAATTATTGTTTTTACTTTCAAGTATGCAAACCTAATTTAGAGCACATTTTGAATTTGGGTTTTAAAATGAATATTAAACACTTCAATTTGATTCTTCAAAACTGAATCTCTAAGTAGATTGGATTAACCACAAATCTGCATTTTGCATAATCATCTTAGATCAATAATAATAGATTAAAATCCTTCATTTAGGTTATTGGTGTAGTCACTGAGCTTGCAATGAGCTGAGAGCAAGCTTATACTCCTGCCTAATAAAAGCCAATAGGTCGTTGTCGGTTAGTGTAGTGGTTTATTTCGATTTCATATTTGTCTAACCCACTAACCACGTAAAGACTTTATTGAAGTGTGTGTTTGTGTTTGTAGCTTGCAGATATCGACCATATTCACGCATACATTTCATGGTAAACAATAACCTCTTGTGTGTGAGGTTCGTGGTTAGCCAAAACCACTCAAGTACAAAGTTTATGGTCAGTTAGAAACCATTTGTGTGAAGTATTTGTGGTTAGCACAAAATCACTTGAGAAGTGTATCGATTAGGGGTAAGCTGTCAAAACCCAAAGTGATTATGGTGAGGGGAAGCAATTTGACAAATAAAATTTGACAAGTGATTGTAAATGGGTACCTAACAAGGCTTTAAGTCGGTACCCATCCTTTATAGATTATGAAGGGATATCTGAAAAAAAATTAACATAATTAATTTATGGGGGATGTTAGAAGGCATAAACTAATTACATTGACGAAGACAAGTTGTCGATGCAAACAAAAGCCAACTCCAGCGAATTAGCCGCCCAACACATGCAACCGCTGCACCGTCCACCATTAATGCTCCATTTAACTTTGAGCTGTATCCTATGTAGAATTTAACATGTAATCGTCTATATAAAATTGAAGGTAAGAAGAATAAAATCTTAGAACTCGAACTCGAACTCGTGTTTGAGTTTCTCCTCTGCTCCATGGTTTCTAACAATTTATACTTTAGATAAACACACAAATCCAAAAGACATGTTGGAAAAACCAAAGTTAGAATTTTTATTAGTTAGGTATAGCCCTTCCACTCCACGGTACAAAGCATTTTGAACGAGGGAAAGTGAACACAGAGAAACACAGCGCAACGTTGTTTAAAAAACAATTCTTTAATATGAAAATATATTTATAAAAGAATGATATTATGGAAAACCCGACAAAACAAATTACATTTCGAACACTGTTTGTGAGTGTCATATATTTCCATGCACCTCTGTTCCAGTCTAGCTTCTCTGGTTTCTCTGTAGACTGCTTGAGGATGCACATCAAAGAATTCCATGCTTACATGAATAAAAAAAATTACTCTTGATTTCTCTCATCTCATTTTGTCTCTTTTTATCTGTTTTGGAAGTTCAGAGTTCTGATGGCGAAGGCAAAGATGAAGGCAAAAAGAATGCCCCATCCCACTGTAACACCTGCCGTAGCTCCCAAGAAATCGTATCTAAATCCAAAATAATTCCTCAAGAAATCCTTAACTGCTTCTGTGGTGCCGTCTGCCCTTGACATTTGATCTGAGATGTCTCCATACTGTGATACGATCAATCCATAGAGAGTCCACGAAACAGGGGATGCCCAGTAGTACCATCTCCACCACACTGGTATTTTCTGCAACACCATCAACAAATCTCAACCACTTCAGAAACCCTACTTTGTTCAAGGAATGAATGAATGAATCTATTCTGAGTTTGAATCGATGCTTACCTTGCGAGGAATTATGAAGCCACAGAAAAGCATCCAGATTGAATAGAAAGCCGTGGACACAATTGCAGCTATGTTTGCATTAGGAGTAAGAGAGACAGCCATCATCCCGTAGAATGTGTAGTATAAGAATGTGAAGAACATGAAAAACATAAACCAGA
>MU225394.1:3984495-3998480 GCA_018584345.1 Thuja plicata | reverse complement strand
TCCCTCACAGTCATATCACCAATGTGCATATCATGTTGGCTAATGTAAGCTGATGTTCTCTGTGGCACAAACTCTTCCATGTTATGGCCATTGTATGTCACTGATCCATCAACCTGTGCCAAGAAGTTGTCAAGCTCAATAAACATTGGACATTTTTAAAGCTCTCAATAAGCTTCTTTTGTATCTACAAATCATAAACAATATGATGACTGTCCAATCTTATTACATACTCTGAGACTTTTGTCGAGCTTTCCTGTAAGAGCCAACAGTAGAGTACTCTTTCCTGAAGCAGGAGGTCCAAGGAGAAGTGTCATCCTGTTTTATTACAGAGATTGAATGAGGAAATTGGGAGAATTGGGCATAGAAAACTAAATTAGAATTGAATTGCCATGTGTGTTTACCTTCCAGGCTTGACCACACCACTCATGTCGTGAAGAATGGTCATGCTTGTCTTGTTTCCCTTGTACAAATGAAGCGATTGGAAAATTCCCTGGCAAATTTTATAATAGCATGATTAGCTCAACTGACACCCATCGACTTCAATTTAGTGAAGAAAGATGAGCAATTCAGATTATGATCCTATAGTGCAGAAATCCTACCTCCATGACATTGGCGGCATAGTTGTACAGCGTAGGCAAGGCTCTTCCCCCAACATGAACATCAACTTCAACCTTCAAGTTCTCGAAACGCACTTCAACCTCGGGCAATTTTATCCCTACTCTGAAAACCAATTGCAGGCATCCCAGAAATGTCAACAATATGGGACAAAATCAAATAGCCCTACCCATATCGAATTTCTTGAAAAACTGTAAAAAACAGAGAAAAACACTTAGATCGTTCTGAAAGTTCCAAACCTGTCGATTCTTTGGCGAAGCCTTTGCAGAAGGTGTTCGTTGTCCTGGTCTGCAACTTTGACAAGCCTGTCCATCAATTGCTGTCGAGTCTCGAGCTCCATATTCCTCACATCTATCTCATCCAGACTGTGAATTTTACCATTGTTCTGACTCACATTCTTCAGAATGGAAGTTCTGAGGCGATCATAGGTGGGAAGCTTCTCAATGGCGGCCCATTTGAGTGCCTCAACATCATCTTCGTGGTGGGTTGGCAGAGAGAAAACGCTGCTGCTTCTCTCAAACAGTCTGATGCTCCCCTGCCGCAGGCTGCCCGTCCATGACTCGCCTCCATCTAATCTAACTGATGAACTCATGAAGTAGGTCGTAGGTTCGATCCCAATCAAATGCCCAACTTTCAGAGAAAATTCGATCTCAATCAAATTTCCAAGTTTCAGAGAGTTATTTTTTAACTTCCCCTGTTGAATGCACAAAGAATTCGACCCCAATCAAGTTTTCAACTTTCAGAGAGCTATTTTTTTCCTTCTCCTGTTGAATGCACAAAGCCAGATGATTCAAAACAAATATTAGACTGGTTATGCTTTTTCCTTCCCCTGGTGAAATTGAAATGCCCAAATGGGAGAGTAGTCTGGTTGGGAGATGATTGGAAGATGGAGTGTATATATACACACCCATAGAAGGTTCGAATGAAGTACGACACGCGCATCTTTTCCCATGAAGCTTCTAATGAGTTTCTTGACAGAGTTTCTCGATTGGCGGGACTTCCAAATTATTTGGACTGACTTATCTCTATTGGTGGACACTTGATCGAATGAGGAATGGAAGGAATAGGTCAAATCATATTGTTGAGCAGCCAAAGGATATTAGAAAATGTCAAAGCATCCAGAAGAACTTAAAAGCATTTTTGTTGTGGGAAAAAGAAGCGCGTGTTATATATGATTTAAAACGTGCACCAATCATCTTGATTTTACTTCTGGTTGAAATTGAACGTGACCGTAAAATTAGTCTTCCACCAATAATTTATTGTAGATTTACTTTTGGTTCAAGTTTTATAGTACAGCTGTCGTAAAATTAGCCTTCAGCAATAATTCATTGTATGTAAGATTACGTGTCTTGTCAAATTTGGCATTCTAGATGTTTTGAATCTAGTTTGACAAAACATTGACTTCATAGAAATACATTTTTTGGATATGCTGATTTTTTGGATATGTTTATAATCAGCCTGACAAAACATAGTCTTTTCAAAAGTCAACTTATGAGTTTTTATCATCCGAGTTTAACACTTGTGTAGTACTAGTAACTGCAGTCGAAAATAGAACAATTTTATAGTATTTATTAATTTAATTAAAAATAGGAAATAATTGTCGCATAGTTTTTAATTTAATTAGTAAATGCTGACAAATTGTCAAATCAGGTAGAATTTTTTGGGACATAGTCATTTCCCTACTAACTTCAAGGGGTGTAAGAGATGTGATGGAAGTAAAGGAATGTTAATAAGATTGGGACAAAATGATAGAATAAGAGTTGGGGGAAGAGCATCAGTAATTGAAGTAATGTGTTCTATTAACCACACACTCCACGCACACTTGATCCCTCAATTACTAATTTTAAAGGAGTCCCAAAAATGATAAGACATGTATCAATAGTCGATATTTTTTAGTTGTTTTGGTTGGTAATTGGCTCATTTGTGCACCACTATTGGGACATTTATGTACGACTACCAAGACATTTGTTCACAAGTACTGACAATTTTGAGTGAATAGTTATTGGCGCATATTTGAGTGGGTATCGGGTGACACTTTGAAATGGCCACTTTTTGACCCTTCGACGTTTGACGATCTTTTTAGGGAGTTCCATTGACACCCAAAAGCCAAGAAATATTTTATGAGGTGTCAACTCCTATATGAAGACAATAATTTTTTTTTGTTGAAATCCAATGTATAGCTTAAGCTCTACAAGTGCACAAAGTTAGGGTGTGCGAGCATAGGTGCTCTTCCTCTAGAGTGCTAAATATTTGGAATGTCTTACATTTGTGGAATTGAGAGTATTTGATTTGAGAGTCACTCTTATATGTTATATTAGAATTTGAGAGTTTGATTATTTAAATGTCATTTTGAGGAAAATATAAATTGATTAAAAAAAAAAAAAAAATTTATGTGTGTAAAATTATTTTCTTTATATTAATATTCATAAAAAAAACTATACATTTTTCAAGTTTACAAAACTAGGAGAGGTTTAACTAAAAATTCATGTGCAATATGTGTAAGTACTTTAATATAATGATGCATTTATGGGGGTTTTTTATGTGAAAAGGTTTTCCCCATATATCTTGTGTAATGTGTACATTTATGGTTGTATGATTCTCATCTTATTTATTTTATATCTTGTTTATGATGATGAGTATACTAATATCCTAAATTCTAACGGAAACACAATTTGGTATAGGTACATCACCACCCATTTCATTTTTTGTATTGTTTCTTCCCATTTTCCCTCAAAACCAATAGAATACAATTTGGCTTTAGGTTCAAATTATGTGGGTTGGATCAACATTCTATATCTAGGTTAGATAGAAAGTTGGTCTTCTCTAGAGGTTTGATATCATTAGTGAGGTACCACAACTTGAGTTCATTCCCATGTATCACTAGAATTCTAAACCAAATTTAGCAAGGGTGCAATTCTAGCCAATTTTAGTACTTTCTATACCACAATTTTGTGTGCTATTTAAGTTGATTGATGGAAAAACCTTCATTCTCCATCTAAGTTAGAAAGGAAGTCATTCTGCTTTGAAGTTTTGATCTCATTTACAAGGTCACACACCTTGAGATCATTCTCATGCTTTTTTGGAATGTTGAACTAGCTTCAACAAGGATGTAACTTTAGTGCTAACAATATTTTCTATAGCTAAATTTGTTTGGTATTTAAGTTGGTTGATAGTGAATCCTTCACAACTTTTCCTTGTTTAAATTTTGCCTCTTAATTCTAATTAAATTTTCTTCTTACAAACTTGTAGTTAAGGCAATAGAAAATATGCTTGTTAATTTTACTCTATTAAGAAGTAAAGAAACCTAAAGAATAATCTTTTCTCGTTCCTCTCATGCCCGTGAAGGATTTCAAGTTTTCAACTAAATACAAACATTGAATGCACAATATTCATGTTGTGACTTGTCCCCTTCACTAGAATTTACATCATAAAGCTTGCCTAGAAATTATGATCTTTGATATAAATAATTTAAAATATTTAGACCCTCTAAAAGGATCCACCTTCCAACTATATTTTAAATTGAAATGTGTATTCAAGAAAAAAAAATTCCATCTAAAGTTTCAAATATATATTTAGTAGGCTCATATAGTGTTTATCACACAATGATGAAATTCCACCAAACAATATTATGGTCAAATGTTTCCTCATTTCCAAGCATGCTTAACAAGCCATTCACAATTACAACATTCAACATGAATATAATTTATATTATGATTTGATGATCATTTAAACACTTTTCTATCATTACTATTTTGACAAAATTTAGATTTATACAATGCTTGTTGGGTTTCTACAAGGTTTTGAGAGCCTTTGAAATTTTCAAAGCTATTCCTTTAGTAGTAGCTAAGATTGACTCCACAATTATATTAGATTTCATTTATAACAAGCTTCATTTCCTTGATGATATGAAATTGCGCATATCTTATTCTAGGGCATTTCCATCACAAGCATGAACAATCCTACAAGAATTTATATATGGTCATCAAGTATATGGATTGAAAAATGAAATGTTAGTCCCTTATGAACTTCAACATTGGGAGAGGTGATGTAATTGACATCATTTTTATATGAATATTTAAAGAAGCAATTTTGTTAAGAAAATGATCTTCTCTATCAAGAATTGCATAGTGTGTATTTAAACATAGGACCAAGAAGAGCATGTTACTTGTACTACGGAAGATGGCCTAAAGTTCAAGTTAGATTCTAATGCCTTCAAAATAATTGATCATTTTGGTGTATACAATATTTTCTTGAATTATGTATATTTCCCAAAGTTGTGGAGCAATATTAAAAAAAATGGAAGGTAGATATGTTGTATAGTGATGTAGCCAAATTCTTTAAGCAATTACAAAAAATATAAGAGAAAATAAAAACATAGAAGATTTTGAGAATTCCAATTCTTCTTCATTATTCTTCAAGATGCCCTCCATTACAAAGAGAAAAAAACCTCATTTTAACTACAATATGAAAATCACCCATTTTGGCAGTTTTTTCAAAAAAAAAACTACCATTTTTGGTAATTATTTAAACAACTTCTATGAAGTCATATTTTTCCCTAAAACTTCTCTAAACTAAGATGTTATGGATTTCCAACAAATCTTCAAAATTGGAAACATGATTTCGAAGTTATTAAAAAAAAAACTTTCTAAAAACTCGAAAAAAACACTAAAAGCTTATTTTGGAGGCATAAATAAAAATTCCAGCTCCTGAAAAAATGTTGAAATGACCACCTATCGAGCTGAGCTCATTAGAAATCCAAATAAATTTTCAAAATGAAGTCAGCTATAAAATTTCAGCAAAAATAGATCTCCGAGTCAAAAGTTATGACCCTCAAAAGTCCTTGCACCATTTTCCCCTTGTTGAAAAAAATGCAACTCCTGCAAGTTGTGATCTTCAAACTGCTACAACTTTGTGGGATCCAATTTATTCACTTCCCACTCTGATATCCATGTGTCATCTGTTCTTGGTAACCCATCCCACTATACCAAATTCCTATTGCATTAACCATGTTGGGTAGATGTAGTCTATTTCTCCAAAATTTGTGCAATATTTTACTTGTTCTTACTTGGGATTTGATGTTGCTAAGCCACTTCTTGTCCACTGTCTACATCATGATCCTCTCCATGGAATGCATATAAATCAAAAACATTGAACACATGAGAAATATCTAAATTATCTGGTAAGCTAACCTCATATGCATTATCATTGATCTTCTTTACAATGTTGCAAGGACCAATCCTCTTGTACTTTAACTTGTGATATGCTCCAGTAGGAAATCACTTTCGTCTCAAGTATACCATCACCATGTCACCATCTTTTAGTATCTAGTGTCTGCTACCATCATATATAGGAGCTTTATATCTCTCATCACTTTCCTATATCTTCTACCTCAATTCTTCTTGCAACTGGTGGAGGTGTTCTACAAATACTTCTCCATCATCGCTGATTCTATCACCCAATGGTAGTTGTACCAAGTCTAGAAAAACCTTAGGATTCCTTCCATGGGAAACTTGAAATGGTGATTTACCTGTTGATCTATTTACTAAACTGTTATAGGCAAATTCTACCTGGGGTAATGCCAAATCCCATTGTTTTGGCTTCTCTCCAACAATGCATCTCAACATATTACCCAAACTTTGATTGACCGCCTATGTTTTCCCATCTATTTGAGGATGATAGACACTACTAAACTGTAACTTTATACCCATCTTCTTCCATAAATTCCTCCAAAAATGACCCAGGAACTTAAATATCTCGATCAAAGGTGATAGTTTTGTGAGCACCATGCAATCTGATTTTTTCTGAAAAGAACAATTCATCCACCCTTGTGGCATCACTAGTTTTATTGCAAGCAATGAAATGAGTCATCTTTGAGAACATATCAACAACAAAAAAGATGGAATCATTAACTCGTTGTGTGTTTGGAAACCCTAATAAAAAATACATGCTTAGATCTATCTACAGTTATGTTGGACTGGTAATGGCATATATAACCCTGTATTGTATGAGTGCTCTTTAGCGACTTGACAAATTCTACACCTCGCCACATACCTGGTTATGTCTTGCTTCATCTTTGGCGAGTAGTATTTATCTTCTACCAAGGCTATGGTCTTATCCTTTCTAAAATGTCCAACCATACCACTACTATGAAACTCTCTAATAATATTTTCTCCCATAGAACCAATACAAATGCATAATTGTTTTCCTTTAAATAAATAACCATCTTGTATAATATATTCACCTTGAATATTCTTCATTTGGCCAAGAATTGAGTTTTTCAGCTGATCCACAACTTCCCAAAAATCACTATCAGATTCATACAAATCTTTGATTGCATCAAAGCCAATTACTTTAGTCTCCATGGTGGTTAAAAGCATCGAACACCTGCTTAAGGCATCTGCAACTTGATTTTGTTTCCCTGATTCATGCTTCAAAACAAAAGTATAGCCTTGCAGAAAAGTTACCCATTTGGCATGTTCACTTTTTCAATTTCTTTTGTGTGTTCAGATATTTTATAGCAATATGGTCTGGAAACAACACAAACTCCTTGGGCACCAGGTAGTGTTTCCAATGTATCAAAGCTCTTACTTGTATTAGATAGGGTGCTCAACAATGTTTCCTTAGATCTGATGTTGTATTCAGATTTATTCTTCTCATAAGGAGTAGTAGTAGAAGCATTTTTAGAAAGATTATATGCCGACTCAGTAATCTCCCAATATTCTTCGCAAATGCATCTCAAGTTTTTTTTTCCATGCAACCTTTCCATATAGAACAGTTAGTGCCATCAAATATCATACTATCCTTCTTAAAAGCTACCATCTCAGATCTCCTCAAGTGATTAAGTTTCCCAAAGAGGTACTAGATTTGATACCAATTGATAAAAATAAGGAAGCACACAACTAAGAGGGGGTGTGAATCAATGTGTCCAACACTTCAAATTTTAACCAACTTTAAACCTTAAACCAGAGATCTGATTAATGAATAGTAAAGCATAGATCCACAACACATTGATTTTATCCTTCACCGTGAATTCAAATATTTAATACACGTACCTATGTTGCCCTTTTTCTTTCTCTATTTGTCGGTATGCATCTATTATTAATGAACGAGTAAGGACCCAATGCATATCGGTTTGTAGCATTGTTACTGACGTATGCACATGTGAATTATTGAATGCAGTATTGTACATACAAATGCTTTGTGTTTTCATGACTCCAGTGATCTAGAAACTCTACTTTCTTTCCCTTCTTTGCTCATTCACGTATAGCTTCTGGAAAGTGCTAAAAACAACCTTGGTTGTTTCCTTAATTTAAACAAGCAATTGCTTTCCAACTACGTTCTGGGTGTTTTGTTTTATGAAACCATGATTGCAAAAATTCAATGTAGAACTAAATGTGCTCTATTTTAGAAGTAAATGCCTTGATACAAAAGGATTTTGAAAAGTGAATTATTAGTAGGTCGGGGTGGTATGTTAAAATCAAATAAATTGTGAGGCAAAGACGAAACATGCTTGCTTGTCCATAATCAAATCAAACAACTAGGAATTCCACAAACACTCTTTTTAGTTACACACATTTAAGACTACTTTTTTTTTATGGTAGGCAACCTCAACTTTATCATTATTGTTTACAGAGTGCATACCTTAGATTGCAACAACCTGTGAATCTTGGGAAATCATAAATAGCTTCCCTTACATTTCTCTCATAGATATTTAAATTTATGCAAACAATTACTTTGTAGGTACCTTCATAATATGTAGTTACTACATGCACACAAACTATTTTAGTGTTAGAATTAGTTATAGTAAATTTCTATTGATTCTCTTGTTATTTAGAATTTGTAGACGTCTAAAAACATCCCTTAGCACTCTTATTAAATAAATTTAATTTAATTAATATTCCCCAATAACATTATAGTTAATTTTAATTAATTAATTATATTTGTTGTATTCTCCTACCTATTTAATTAAATTTGGCTCATCTCCTAAGGTATTTAAATTTAATTTGAATACATTCCTATAAATGTATTTAATTTTATTTAATACATTCCCTCCATTAAATCTTGTTTTAAATAAATTTTAAATCTTCTATTACATCTTGATTAATTTAAATCTGATTTTAAATTAATCATAAACCCACTTAAAGGCTAGTCTATACCCATCACTTCACTTGCTAAACCTACTCTTGTAACTAATCATTCACTAATCACACTTAAAAGGTGATTCCATAAATTTTTAGTTGTTAATAGGTTGCTCACACATGTGTGAGCAAATCATTCCAAGGAAGCCACCCAACTTCCTTAAAGTCTCTTACATCCTCTTACACTTTTGTCCCCTACTCCTTTCTCCAAGGTTTCTCACACATGTGTGAGCAATCTTGAGCCTCTCAAACCTTAAAATCTTGAGTTGACTTTTGCATGTCATGTCATTTTTTCCCTTGTGTCCCTTATGTGGCTCCTATGTGGATGTCACATAGTGCCACCTCATCCAAGCCCTTCCCTTCTCTCCAAAAATTTATAAATATGAGGCCTCACTCCTTGCAAATCATCTCAAATTTTTATGCAATGTTTCATGTTAGTATAGTTCTATAATTTTATAGTAATTTTTATATTTTTTCAATCATAGTTGAATCTAGAAATCACATGCTAGGTTAATGGTGAATGAATCTTAGATTAATCTTGCATCTCATCTTAGTCTCATAGTTTGAATTTTCATTTGCATCAATGGTGAAAGATTGAGACAAGTTCTTCATACTTGTTCTTGAGTTCTTCATCAATACATTAGTTTTGCATTGTAGGATCACTCGCCTCAAAAAAGAAATAAATAGTGGGATTCGTATGTTGTGTTGGGAGACCACGCCCACATTCCTCTCTAAGAGAAAATCAACAAATCTTGGGTGCACTTGTTTGGCTCATCGGAGGTTATGTTGGAAGTCATTGTGTAGTTACATTTTTTATGAATATGTTTAGATTAGAATGATTTATAACTAATGTTTGCATGTTTGATCTTGTTCCACACATGTAGGGTTTTCATCATATACAAAATCGTATAGTAAATATAATTAAGATATTTCAATATGTTGTGGATAGACACATTAACACATTCACTTCTAAAATAGAAAATGCTTATATGTTTTTATTTTGTGATGTCATCATTGTAAGAGTAACCATTTATGTGTTACTTTTATGTTGTTTTTGTAATGTTGATAGTGGTTCACATGTTTTATTTGTACATGTTTTCATATAAACAAAGTTGGGTTACATGTTATAAATTTATGATCTTTTTTGTTTTTTATTGTATATATAGAAGTGACACCAAGAAAATAAAATCAATAGAATATCCTAGCCACAAACACACCAGGAAAATAAAATCAACAGAATATCCTAACCAACAACACACCAGGAAAATAAAATATGATAGGTTTCAACAAATGGACACAACATGGGAACATATGTAAAGGAAACGACTAACAATTTTTTGAAATTTTGAAAAATCCCTTAGACCAAAATACCTTCACATGGGCAAGACAACCATAGAAATGACAAGGATTTTTGGGCTCCAACACAACTACTCGAGTGAAATATTAGTAAAAATATTTGTCTCGCCAATAAATATCTCTTTCTAGTAGCATGTTGCCTGAGAGTTATGTCAAAATCCCTTTTTTTAATTTCAAGCATGTAGGACATGACAACAGACCAAACCTACACAAAATTTTACCCTTTCCAACATAATGAATGAAAAGAGGATATGCATACATCATTTTCTGAGTAATTAAGCATGACTTAAACACTCTAATTTCATGTATTAGGCATCATTATTCAATTAATGATGCATGAGAAGCTTATCCTCAATAGAAGCCTGAGCTATACATTACACATTTAGAAGGAATTTCTAAAGATAAATTGATCTATTCTTGACAGTAAAATTCATGCAATTAACACAGAAGATTGTAGGAGACAATACATGTTTAGATTTTTATTAATTATTTCATGTATACAATCTTTTCTTCATTTACACAAAACTCCATGTATATTCCTTCTTTCAAACATCCTATTCTTGGCTAGAACTCTAATCACCTGTCATAAAAATGTGTTTATATCTATATAAACATACATAAATGTGATATTACTAATCTCTTCTTTATATTCCAATTATTCCTCTTAAATTTTTATGAACTAATCAAGTTGAATTTAATTCTACCTTATAGAAACCAACCAATCGATCCCATAGAGGAAATGAAGCTGATTTGATAAATTAGAAGTATCCTTGATACCCTAATTTAAAAAACTGAAAAAGGGATGAATTGGAGACAACTATGTAACATATTCTCTATCTACCATCAACAAGTAACTGAAAGCAGGAACAAACTGGATTCTTCTATTATTATATATTCCATTGTAAAGAAAGTACAAAAATGGAGCCAATATTCTATTGTATCTGTCATTTTCTATATGTTTTTTCTTCTCATTTATATATCAAACTAAACATCATTGTTAGAGTATATTGTTTTCCTCACTTATTAATTATATCATGTTGATATTAATTATTAAGTTTGTCGTACTCTATTTTTCACTTAAGCTTTCTCTTAGGTTAGCTTTTTCCTTTTTTTAGGGTTTCATTCACCTTTAAGGTTGAATGCTTGTAATTGTTTTTGGATACTCTCTGAATACATTTGAGCTCTCACTTTTTAAGCACAGAAGGGTTTCTTCTTTTGCTGTCTTTTGCTTCATTCTTTGTAACAGGTATTTTGCATGTAGATTGGTCTTGGAAGTTGAAGCTATATTTATCAGTTTCTACATGGTATCAGAGCCACACTGCTGCTACCTGGTTTGAAGGTTTTTGAAGCCACGATTCGAAGACGACAGCCACAACTTCTCCAGGGTTTTTCTGTCACTTTGAAGGAGGCACCATTTTTTGGAGCTGTTTGAGCAAAAACAAACTCCACCATTGCGTTCAGAAGGCCTGGGAGAGTCAAAATACTTATAAAGTTTGACCATTTTGGTCACAGTGACCTCAGGCAAATATTTTAGCCTCCCAGGTCGTACGAGCACGGTTTTAAAAAAAAAATTTAAAAAAAATTTAAAAAAACATTTTTTAAAACATTTTTAGGGCTACCGAAGCACGCCACCCCGCACCACCCTTCACCGGCCCGCGCTCGGCCCCTGTCGACGCGCCGCCTGTCGGCCACCACCAGCACCGGCGACACCGCCAGTCTCTGCGCTGCCGCCCGGGAACTACTCGGGAGTGGCCCGCCACACAGCTGTACGGTGCTGATGTCAGCCACCGAAATTTTTCTTTTCCGGCCGAATTTGAATTTTCCGGTGGTTTTCTACAATTTCCGATGACCGAAAATTTTTTCCAGCGACAGCCTCGACGGCCGTCAACTTTTTTCCAGTGGACGGTGACGGGCGTTTGAACGTCAAATTTTATCCAGTGTCTGGTTTTTTCTAGAGAGTTGGTTTTTGGAGGGACACTTGGTTTTTTGGCCGTAACTTGAGCATACGGTGTCCGTTTTTGAAAAATGAAATATTGCCAGAAAGGTGTTTTTGAGCTGGATGTGATGATGCTAGTCTTGTTTGTTGATTTGATCGTTTGAGCTCCTATTTTTGGTGTCAAAGTTGAGGCTTTGTTTTCCTCCTTCTCTTCTTCTGAAACTCAGGTTTTTCACTGGTTCTTCGTATTTTTTGCTTCATTTTGTGGTGTAAGGGAGTTAGCTTGATAGTGTGTGGGGGGGTGCTTTTTTCTTTCTACATTTTCAATTCAGAAAGACCCTTCTTCTTCCATCTTATTCTCTCAATGTCGGACACATCCATTGTCGTTCTAACTCCACATAACTACCACACATGGATGCCACAAATGAACAGAATCCTCATGTCACGAGGTTTATGGTCCTGCCTGGATGCGGCTCAGCCTATTCTACCGAGGCCTTATGAGGCTCTTATGCACAGGAATAGGATGGATGAGGCAATGGGCCTCATTGCCCTAAATGTTTCAAATGGGTTGTTGTTCCACCTAGATGGTCTGACCACACCCAGGGATATGTGGGACAAGTTTTCCACCTTGTTTGGCACAATGAATCAGTTCAGGGTCCTCCAGATAGATGCAGAGTTCACCTCCTTGGTACCTAAATCATTCACCAGCATTGAGGACTTCCTGATGAAGTTCAATTCTCTTCGATCTATTTTATAGGTTGCTGGAAAGACAAAGTTAGATGATGAGTGTATCTTCCTGATACTCTCAAAGCTTCATGGTCCTTATCAGATTTTCACTTCTACCTTCTACTCCACTATAGATGGGTTAACTTGTGAGCAATCCAAGCTCAGTCAAATGGATTCTCTTACAGGTTTACAGTCACAGGCATTGCTTGCCAAGTCATCTCAGGATACACAGAAGCCGAAGCCGAAGAAGATATCTGATTCCCCTTCTCAGTACTCTACTGGCCCACCATCTTCTTCTAAGAAGGAGAAACAGAAGACTCAGAACCCTACATGTTCCTATTGTCAGAAGGGGGCCCATGATGAGTCACAGTGTTTTCACAAGAGATTTGATGGCTATGAGAAACAGATTGCAGATTTGCAAGCTCTCCTTCAGAAGAGCACTATTTCCTCTCCATCCTCTTCCACCTCACAGGGGTCTGCTTTTCATTCTTCTGCCTCATCTTTGACATCTGGATAGGATTTTGGATAGGGTCATGCATTATGGGCTTCTATTGCATCCCCTTCCCAGGTCCCTTGGATACTAGATTCAGGTGCTTCTCACCATATGGCATCTTCTCTGAAGATCTTCTCTTCTATTAAGGCTTCTCCTATTCCCCACATTCTCATGGGGAATAACACTGTTATGCCAGTCTGCGGGAACGGTTCTGTACGCATTCAGGATGGCACATTCAATGATGTATTGTATGTTCCATCTCTGTCTGCAAACCTTCTCTCAATTTACCAGATTACACACAGTGGATCAGGGAAGATAGTTGAGTTCATGCCAGATTTAGTCTTCATTCGGGATAGTGCGACAGGTGGCATTGTTGCTATAGGGATAGTTGATCATTCCACCTATCTCTACACCTTTTCACACTTTGGTCCACCATCTCCATCATCGGAGCATAGCTCTCCTCTTACGCGAGAGCATCATGTGGGACAGTCAGGTCACTTGAACCTCTGTGTTGTT
Organism: Thuja plicata; assembly: GCA_018584345.1. Classification (NCBI taxonomy): domain Eukaryota; kingdom Viridiplantae; phylum Streptophyta; class Pinopsida; order Cupressales; family Cupressaceae; genus Thuja; species Thuja plicata. The sequence continues at coordinate 3,984,700 of MU225394.1, read as the reverse complement.
CCTGAGACCACTACTCTGACTGCCACACCACATCTTTTTGAGGTTTTTTCTCTTCAGCAGGACTCTTCTTCAGCACTTCCAGACCCTCCAGCTCCATTCATCGAGCCACCAGGTGCAGTTGTTGAGGATTCTATAGAGGACACTCATCTCCTCTCTCATGATAGTGTCAGCACACCTGTCATACCACTTGCATTGGGGATTCCAT
>MU225394.1:3970520-3984445 GCA_018584345.1 Thuja plicata | reverse complement strand
CAGGTGCAGTTGTTGAGGATTCTATAGAGGACACTCATCTCCTCTCTCATGATAGTGTCAGCACACCTGTCATACCACTTGCATTGGGGATTCCATTTCAGGATCCTCGTGTCTACTCCTTTGAGCATTAGCTCGGCCTTCTAGTGAAACCTCATCTTTTGGGATTACCTCTTTAGTACTCACTGTATTTCACTCCTTTGCATTGGAGTCACAGTGGCTTGTTCATTGATCCAGGGGTTCTTTCATTCTAGGGGGATTTGGAGCCTCGACCCTCTCTCACGGGGGGGTTGGCAGCACGCATTGTACTCATGGCTTTGAGAGAGTCTCTTGAAGTCATTCTTTATCTTTTGCTTGCTTTTATATCTCTTTTTGGAGAGGAGTTTTTCCCACTGGGTTTTCTCCTTTATCTCTGGTTCACAAAGATTTCCTTGTATTGGGTACCTGATCAGGCCTTGTTGCCAGGACCCATTTCTTGCTTTCATAGCTGTGCTAGGTTAGCTCACCTCCTGAGCTTCACTTAAGGGGGGGTGTTAGAGTATATAGTTTTCCTCACTTATTAATTATATCATGTTGATATTAATTATTAAGTTAGTCGTACTCTATTTTTCACTTAAGCTTTCTCTTAGGTTAGCTTTTTCCTTTTTTTAGGGTTTCATTCACCTTTAAGGTTGAATGCTTGTAATTGTTTTTGGATACTCTCTAAATACATTTGAGCTCTCACTTTTTGAGCACAGAAGGGTTTGTATTTTTTCTGTCTTTTGCTTCATTCTTTGTAACAGGTATTTTGCATGCAGATTGGTCTTGAAAGTCGAAGCTGTATTTATCAGTTTCTACAATCATATCCTTTCATAGCTAGACATTTTAAACATGAAAACATATTAAAAGATTGTTTAATAGTTTGAAACAAAACACATAACATAAATATGTGATAATTATAAACATTCTCTTTATCATGACTTGCTAAGTAGTAATATGTGGCCAACAGGGCCTGACAAGGTTCTACTTTAATTGGGCATGTTCCCCGTTCTTGGGTTGATCCTTTGCAGCATTCAAATATTTCACCCCCCCCACTGGAAAACCTCATAGTCACTTAGTCATTTGAACTCTGGATAGCCATTGTGTTGACAAGATGATCTTTCCATTTCTTGTATGTCATTGTCCTCACCTCTACAATGAATTTTGCATAGCCGACATCTAGTGTTATAATCATGTCCTGGAAACTTTTTAAATTCTCGGTCTTCTCCTCCTTCATGTGTGTCATGATTTTTGGCACCATTTTTTTGGTATTCAAGCTTCCAGTCATTGAAACTTCTGATTTGTCCATCTTGATCAACAATATCAGGATTTGTCTAATGAGTGAATTTGTGAAAGGAAGTTATCTTACCTTTCACATTTTTTTCTTCACCAGAAATATATCTAAGCTCTTTAATAACTATACCTATCATTTTTTCATTTTCCCTTATCTTTAGAGGAGAATCAGGATCCCTCGACGGAGTCACCTTACACATGGTAGTTACAGTAATGTAGTATGTCTGCCATTGTTTCACTAGTACTTCCAATTTAGGTCTATTCTCTTGAAATGTATCAATAATTTTCAGCAAGGACTCATATCCTTTGTACACCTCCTCCATTTTACCAATTATGAGTTCAACCCTATGAGATAGTATTTGTTCAAAGGTATTGAGAATTTGTTGTGGTATTTACTGTAGGACCTCTTCATTAGTAGCCTTTAACTTCTTGATCTCCTCTTCATATTTTTTCTTTTCCTCATCCATTATTTACTATCTTTAGTACTATTAGTTGGTTCTGGTGCATCATCCTTATGTAGAATAATGACTCTGTTCTAGCTACCAAGTAATTCCTTCAACCTTTATTTCAACTTGGCATTCTCAATAAGCATTTTGTTGATCTCATAGTGTTCAGTTCAACCCCTTTCCTTCAAGCTCAACTACTTGTTGGTGCATGTGTTTCACTCTGTCTCTAGTAAATGTTATCTCTATAGGATATTTTGTTGTCATTAGTTAAGACAAAGTCATATGAGTTAGAATATTCAATCAGTGAAAAGGAGAAAGAAAATATATGAGCAGTCGGTAATGTACACCGAGAAAGGCAGTGAAGTCGGTAAAGCACATACACTACACCGAGCGCCTATAGTCACCGATCACCGAGTGCACAGACAATACACCGAGTTGACAATTACCGAGTAATATAAGAGCAAGTTAACCGAGCGAAGAGAAGTTACTCTACCGAGTTAATTAATTGATTATAAAGTGATAAGGATGCATTTAATGAATTGATGTACAATATTAATTGTGATTCTACAATGAACAAAGATCAGCTTATTACATGATCAATGATCAAGATAATTCAAAGAGTAGATCTGAGAAGCAGATTAACTAGTTAATCAAAGATTATTATTTCCAAGAAAAACACCAAGTACCGAGGCAAAAGTGACACAGTCACCAAGTGGAAAAGTAGAGCTAACAGTTTAAATAAATTATCGGCAACCTAACACATAAGATTAAGAGGCAATAAATATTATACTTAAAGCATGAAATACAGAAAAAAGAAAAGAGACGAAATAGGAGAAAAGAGAGAGAGTACAAAGAAGTTTGATATTGAAGAAAAAAGATCAGAGCAAAGCAACAAGTTGATATCTAGCTACAACAGAGGAAATCTGAGCAGTGTTACAGATTGTACTTGAGGTAACACAATATTTCATAGAACATAGAGTCTGATCAACATTTTTTATTAATACAATATAGCAAACATTGATAAGTTGTTAATACTATTGTATTGAGAGCTAGAAATCCCAATATTGGGTAGATCTTAACCGATCTAATATTTGTAAAACCTTTAATAGGGTACATCTCTAAGTGTAGAGATTGTAAAATCCTCTAACTAGGTAGACCTAATAATTCTTGTATACTCTTAACCGAGTAAGCTATCAAAATGGTTGAACTTTGTAAGCTCTAACCGAGGACCCTTTATACAATAGTTAGTGAAGGTTGTGGGTGTCATCCCCACCCATTTTTTCCCTCTAACCAAGGATTTCTGCGTAAAAATATCATGGAGTTATTAGTTCATTTGCATGAATGTTTGCATGTTATGTTCTATAAGCTTCATACTAATTTTATTTCAAGTTATTAAATTCGGTAAACAACAACTACAGTATATGGTTATTGACAGTTTAAGTTATAAAAAAAATTGTGGTACTAATTTACCCCTCCCCTCTTAGTCCCAACTTTCCATAGTCATTACAACAATAAACATAGAATGGTGCAAAATAGATGTGATCACCTCCAATGGGGAGGTATCTTTCATAGTCTTCAAGATGGTAGTACCCTTTGTCTCCTTTACCACATCTAACAATTTTGGTTTTCTAGTACTTTTAAAGTTCACCCATGCCACAAGCACCTCACTTTTAGGGTTATACCTTGTACCACTAACTCCTTCATAATTGAATTCTTCTACTAGAATAGGGTCGTCTTGTTGTCTGACTTGATCCAATAAAAACATTTTCTTTAATGTCATTCATGGGATAATTAATAAATTAATCTTCATCACCATCTCTCTTGCTTCTGCAAGGGTAATATTAATCTTATCAAATGTTATTTCTTTAAAATTTTGATTTATGACTTCATCACGTTTGGATTCATATACACCCCATGAGGCTCATTTTTTTTCTTCATTTTAAACCAAAAATCCTTAAAATCAACACTATTAATAAAATTGTCATCCTTTACGACTCTAAGAGAACCTACAACTTCATCAGTGTCCCCTTTTTCCATCATGTTCTAATTCACCACCATAAATAGGATTTCTGTCATAGTCTCCAAAAAAGAAAATATTTAACAATGACTTTGAATATTCCCAAAAGCATTCCCATAACTTGGACCGTGTCAAGCAACCATTAAGATGGAAAGCTCCTGACATGATTCCTGAATTTGATGGGTCATCTCATGAAAAGTTAAAAAATGTTGCATTGGATGGAAAACAAGATCAGAGAAAATTAAAGAAGAGTTACAATGATGTGGAAAGTCAAGAAAAATATGGTTAAAAATAAGATGTAGGTGACTTGAATCTTGCAGAGAAAAAAATGTCATCTCGATGAAATCTTAGATCACATTTTTTATTCAAATCAGGCCATTGATTTTAATTCTGCAGTTGAGTTCAGTAAAACCTTTGTTCAACATCATATTCAACAGGAAGATCCAACGGGTCATCTTCGCCTTCCACAATATTGTCAATTGACACAGAGAGTGTTTTCCTCATTTTATGATGATATGAGCAGTCACAAATTATATAAAAATGTGAACAGAGGCCAAGCTAGCTTGGCTCTAAACAGAGCTCTTCTGAGTAATCTTTAACTAGTCGACTTATTTATTCAACTGATGAAGAATGGGAACGATTGGATTTAATATTCCCAATCTTGAGCTTGATTTAGGAGGGAGAGTGTCTTATAATCCTCTAAGGAGAATCCTTGTACATGGATTTAAAAATGGTTCATCTCTTACTCTCTCACTTGCTTATCCTGGAGCAACCTTGTATAGGGATTTAAAAATGGTTCATCTCTTTCTCTCTCACTTGCATATCCTTTGACCCAGAATGATCAAACTACCAACACTCATAAAGAAGATTATAAAAAACCAATGCATTATAGTGTAAATGCATCATTATGTCTGTTTGGTCATCGTGTCAATGTTTGAGTACAAACTAAGGTCATCGTGTAAATGTTTGAGTATAGAGTGAATTTAGAAAATCTTTGACGAATTCTATAGAGAAACTTGGCCTGAAAGTATATGATTGGTTGCAGAGGGTGTGGGACTTACATTCAAGGGATATTCAGGTTTAAGTATGGTTGCATTTTAGCTCCATAACAAAAATTATAGAGTCATCTTGTGTAGTAGTGCTACTACAAAGCTTGGCAGCAGTGTTGGTCATGGGTTGGTGTTGATGGTGTTAGTAGTGGTAATCTCATGGTTAGCAACATTGATGGTCTTTTATTATTACCTCCGTTTTGTACTAGTTCCCCGGTTTGGTTTCTACTAAACCTCCATTTTTATATTTTTATTTTGTATATCTGTTATGCTTTTCAGGTGGGGGTCCCTATAGATTCCCCCATCTAATTTATCTAAAAATTCTATAAATATATTTTATCAAATATTATTTCTTACATTTCTCCTTCAACATGTCTATCAGATGGATCCAAAAAGATACAACTACCAATAGAAGATATGCTTGATTAGAAAAATTTGCTTGCAATTGTATCATTTTTTCTATTTTATTTCAATATTTTTTTCTGTTTTGCCTCTTCCCAAGTAACACTAATGAATTCAGATACTAACATTTAGGAAGAGAACATTTAAAGAGCTTTAGAACAGGACTTTTTCCAGGTTTAAGAAATCACATTTTAAAAAATACAATTTTTTGGGGTGAGATGCATCCCTGTATACCACTACTAATATCTAAAAAAAATTATGACTAAACCGAATACAATCCCAATTTTATCTGTGTTTAAGGGTAATTGCAAAATTTTCAAGAAATGAAGACATCTAGGGGGTGGTAAGGAAATATCTACCACCATCTCCCTATGAATCACCCCTAAAGGAGCTCATCCTTAGGATGATCCTACAAAGTAGACGGATTTCCCCTACAGGAAACCCCCAGGGACACCATCCATAACTATCCCAGTGATGGTAGGGCATCCCCAAACTCATAGAAAAAACTCAGTCGCTTAAAAATTGGGTGGTGGGAGAGAAAACTAAAACTCTTAATCCAAACCTAAGACCCATAAAAGCCACACGCCATTAAAAAATTATATAAAAAATTATACCATACTTTTTAAAAGAATTCATGAAATTATTTTTAAGCAAACTTGCCTCTATATTAGATACAAGCACCTTGATATACTTACTTGAGAGAAGGATTGTAACTCATTTTTTAAGAAATACACATTTTCCTAGAAAAGTCATTGACCAGAGGGAAAAATACTTTGCTCCAAACAAAATGTGTGTCCTCATTAGACTACACAATCAACATGCAATAGGTTCAACAACTGCTTTTCTGTGCCATCCTTTATCATTATCAAACATGTTCTAGTTCTCCTTTACAATTTGACATTATGTACATACATTCCAACTTTCCCAAATAGAGAGCATTCTATTAATCATGTTAGCCATACTAAGTAAAAATAAATACTAATAAATGACATGCCCATACCTCTCATGTCATCTATGATTCTCCTATGCTACTAGTGTGTGTGAATTTTCTGGTTGATGATCAACAAGTTTGAACAACCCCTTCTAACTAATTGCAGTCACTTTTTTATTATAAAAGTTGTGACCATTCATGTCATGCCTTGAAACATGAAAGTTCACAAAAAAGAGATTTTTTTGCTATTTTGCTAAAGCATAAAAGGTTTTTGTTTGTGTCACTTGAAAGTGTGACTCACAATAATTGTCCAACATGACATAAAAATCACCGTGTCCTTCAACAAAGCAAGTCCACTCATAGCCTAATGAAACAAAATCACTTCTACTCATCTTAAACAAAAGTTGCATACCCATCTCTGTGGTATACAAAGTATCTAGATTCCCAAGTCAAAATACCATGTTGTTCATCAGTTGACTATTCCTCTAACACAACAATTGCATACTCTCGTCTCCTTAGATTCATCACTCTCAACTACATTTGTCTAGTTTGATCCCTGTTCAATTGTCAAATCATTCTTCCCTTTTTGGCGTAGTGTCTTCATATGTCTAAGCACGTGACAACAATCTGTTTCAATACCAAGTTGGACATTTAGTTGACTATTCTTGGGTCACAACAATTGCAAACTCTTTTGTCCTTTCAATCATCATTCTAGGCAACACTTGCCTATTTTGATCCCCATTAGCATGCCAAGTCACTTTCTCCTTTTTGGAAATTATTATTAATATTTCCCATGTACATGACACTAATAACATTATTTTTTTAATTTCTAGGATGTATTATTTCCTTTGAAGAGGTTATGTGATGGATTACATGTGCTTAGCTTGCCTTTGGCTTTGGAACTGGCACTGAATACACTTTCTATATTGGTTGAGGTTGCCCTGTCCATTTGTATCTTGGTATTCACAATCAAATGCAAGAGTTCTACAAATTATCCTTTGGATGGTATTAAGCTCACTAAGATCCAAGCAACCATATGATTTTCATCCATTGGTTTTTGGAAAGTTAACAACTGATCACTTAGATCATTGGACTGCAATAGATTATTAAAAAACAAACCCTCATTCCTCCAACTTAGTTGACAACAAAAGATTCTTAAGATACAATAACATGTTTGGCACTTATTTTTGAGATTTTAAACCCTAATGATAGACAATTTTCACAATCTAGGGGCATAGACAAAATCCTTTTAAGTTTTAACTGCATAAAGACCTCACATAAATTTGAACTAAAACAACCAACTTAAATTGTAGAATTTTAACAGGCATTAGGCTTGCACTTTTCATAATACTTCCTAGTTGCATATGACCATTCTTACTGACATCTTCCCATGGGCACTTCAAAATTTCTCACAAAAATAATTATCTAAAGAGGTACAAAATAAACTTTAGCAAGAAACATAATTGCAAGTCAACTATTTGCATAATCATACAAAGAAGTAACTAACAACATTTCAAAAGGAATTTCTACCTGTGGCAGCCTGGAATTTCCCCTAATTAACAAGTCCAAAATGCTACAGATAGAAGCTACAAAGAGGAAACAAATGAAAGTGAAATTATTAACATTAGATTTGATAATGTACTCGTCTTCTACCTACCATTTCAGATTGGTAATATTGCATGTAAGCTATTCATTAAATCAAGGAATGTAATTGGCAATGTCATTTATTTCAGCTTAAATCACCACTGACCATGGAACCTACCACCTACACTATTCTTCATAGGGCCTCATCACAACCCAAAATAATTTCAAGAGCACATATGACATTAATGCACTATTTCATAGACGTCCGCTCTTAATTTGCATATTATTTATGTTAACTAGAGAGAAGAATGCATTGTTACACCTGTTGAAAACCAAAAAATTATGGGAACTGTTGTCCCTAAACAATTCCAGGCCAAATTGGTCACCCAAGTAATGCAAGAAGCGTGCCCCCCTCCTGGTGCAACTACCAATACTCAAACATTAAACAATCACAGAGCCTCTCTACTTCACATTTGACATTTAGATTGCAACAACAGAAACACACACATTCAAAAACTAACAATGAATTCCTCCATTATTGAAGACTAGTACAACTGTACAAATTAAAGATAACAAATTTAAGTCGGCATCACCCTCCTGTGCATTCATATTGTCATTTTTGTGATATACATGATATCTCTTCACTCTCAAATCTTGGCCAATCTTGGCAATTTTCTTCTACTCCACAGCCCAAAGATAAGTTAAATCATTGTTTTTAAAGCCAGTAATGGACAGCTACACCCCACTTCTCCTCCCCTTTTCTACACCACTTTCTTCTCTCTTTTTTCCGATATTCTCCCATATTTGAATTGGGCTTGTCTGCTCAAATTTTCCCACCTTTCCACTTCTTCAACGTCTCTCCTTTCTTTGGTTTCTTATGTTGCAGATATTTCTTTATTTGTTGTTTTAATTATAACTTCAAAATGGGGAGTCTTTAGTACATTCTAACACCTCCATTCCTTTCACCTTGTACATGCTCATCTCCATTTAGACTTTTAGATTTATTATTTTTAATGTGAGACATAAATAATTAGCCCTCAATACCTCTAAGAAAGTAGAAAATAAATAAATAAAACAGCTGTTACAAATACTTAGCATAAATTGCTTGATTTCCCCTTAAAAGGGATTTTGATGTCAAACAGTGAAGATATTGAAGCTCTGTTTCATTTATTTTTTTCTTCACTCAAAAAAAGAAGTTATTGCCTCCAACCAACACTCCTCATTTTATTTTTCATGAATTTTTTTATAAAATGAAATTTGTATTTTCTGGGGCCTTGAATTACGTTAGAAGCCTTAAAATTTGATGTTTGCATAACTTGCACTTAGAAGCTTAGTTTTACTTTTATAAGAAAACTTTTATATTTGAAATGATCATATGACGCTTCCCATGAGACATTTTTTCTCCAAACTTAATAAAACACCAAAAATTAAAAATGATGATAATTTAGCAAAATACTAATTTTTCTCAAACCATGAAGGATATGAATATAAACGCAACCTCAGAAAAATCATCCCAATACATGACCAAAACAAGGGTTTGCAAATGGAATGTCAATAAGGCACAACAACACCAAACCAAATTTGTAAAAAGCATAAACAGAAGCCAAAACTGGAGTCAGTATTCACGTACAGACCAATGTTTTTACACAACCCAACATTTAGTCTTATGCAGAAAGCTGGAACACCAAAACCTATTTAAATATCAACCGCAAACAGTAAAACCAATATGGATTAATGCAAATCATGTTAAACTAAAATTCGTATAGTTTTGATGTTCCAAAACTAACAAATCTAAATAAACACTTTCCCCAAATGGAAATGAAATCTCCAATGTTATATTCAAAATACATTACATTAAAAACTACAGCAACATCCAATATACCTTGAAACACCCACTCAAACGAGATCATTGACAAATTCATTGAGAGCTTCCCATGGGCTTTGATGGCGAGTAGCTTCATCTCCTGCACAATGTGCACCCCCACCCATCCTTCAATCTGTCGCACACAAATGCTTTATTACCAAATCAATCTCTAAACAAAAGCCCATTTTATAATCCTCAATCTCTTCACAACCCTCTTCCCCAACTCGTGGGAGAAATGGGGTGCCTGCAACTATATAGATTCAACCCTGTTTACTCACAACCTTGCAAAAATCACAAGAGGGAAAACTTGTCAAATGCCCTTTGCAGGAAGTCGTTCTTAGAAGATCAAGCCACTCAATGGTTTCCTGTGATGTACATGCAAGACCTAAGTAGGCAGACCCAAATGATGGACCTAAATGCAACTTGGGAAAGTTATTCTCAAATCCCCTTGTTTTTCTCTAAAAATTTTCCTCCCGTCGTCGTTTGCCTCCCGCCTTCCTCTCCTCTCCTTACGGCCTAAATGAAAATGCAGCCATTAATGAAAATGCATGAGTGTTTTGTCTTAAGTTTTAATGTAAGACAATAGCAATAATTTTTATTTTCATTTGTAATAATTAAAATAATCACTTAAATATTTAAGACAAAATTTTAATTTTGTCTTTAGAAAATGTCTTAAAATACACCTTTGTGTAGTAGTGAATGAATTTAAGAAAGAGGATTAAATCACAATAGAGAAGAGTTTGCCCTACATCATTTCCCACAAATGAGCTTTCAATTGTACCATGAAAAACAATAATGAAATAGTGATCATGGTTTAGAGTGACAATATATGGGAAAGGCATCATTAAATGCCAGATTCAAAAAATCTTTCTAGATTTCACATGTTGCCACATCTGTTAAATTCACTGATCATTTAGAAAGTTGTTCCGCCAACTTGTTCCCATCTCAATGTATATGATAAATTTTGAACTCCTTAAAGGAATTAATAGTTTTAATGGTGGGGATAATAAATTTATTCAACAATTAAGATTTCTCTTCTCCTTTAATCAATGCATTGACAATAATTTGAGAGCCCCTCTCCAAATGTCTCTTTTCAACCGAAAGTTGTTTATCCATATTTATTGCATGTCAAGTCGCTTGGGCTTTTGATAGATTATTAGGGCCAGCCTTAAACATCACACACTAAGAAAAAAATTAAGTTGGTAAAAAGTAAGTCAACTTTGACTATTTAACACTTTTTGCCTAGGAATCAGTCATTATTGTGTGAAGTTTACAGCCGGGGGATTATTAGTACTATCAGGAAGTCGTTTAGCATCAATAACCAAAATATTTCCTTCGTAGTCTCTTGCAACAAAACCAACTCCCGAAGGACCAGGGTTTCCCTCCAAAGCCCCATCAAAATTGACTTTCAACCATCCCACATTAAGAAGCATCCAATCAATATCCAAAAAAAATTAACCATTTATATTTTCCTCAAAATGACATTTAAATAATCAAAATTTTAATATAACATATAAAAATGATTCTCAAAGTCCAGTACTCTCAATTGCACAAATATAAGACATTCCAAATATAATCTTATTAACATTCCTTTGAGTTTTTTTCCAACACACCCCTTACCCCCCTTACTCCTACTAAAATTTGGACGATAAAAATTGGGAAGTTTTGACCTTTAAAAGACTTTTCTTTTTCAAACTTGATTCTAAATTTCTAGAATGCAAAATTTGACAAGAAACATATACAATAAATTAGAGTTGTTGGATAGTTTTACAACAACTGTATTATTCGACTTCAACCAGAACTAGAATAAATAAATTTTTGTTGGAAGACTAATTCTAACTATACCCTTCCTTAAAAATACATTTTAGTTGGTTGTTTAGACATTTCCAACCAAGATGACCTATGCACGTGCAGTAAACGTTTTAAATGAGAGAGAACCTTCTGACAACATTTCACTCAACACGCGATTCTTTTTCCCACGACAAAAATGCTCACGTCCTTCTCCACGCTTTCACATTTTCTAATATCCTAATCGATTATGCCTGCTCGACAATATGATTTGACCTATTATTTCCATTCCTCATTTCGATCAAAAAAGTTTGGAAGTCCCGCCAATCGGGAAAGTCTGTCAATAATTTATTGAAACTCATTAGAAGCTTCATGGGAAAAGATGCATGTGCCCTACTTCATTGGAACCTTCTATGGGTGTGCCCTACCTCATTGGAACCTTCTGTGGGTGTGTGTATATATACACTTCATCTTTCAATCATCTTCCAAACTAGACTATCACGCCATTTGGGCATTTCAATTTCACCCGGGAAGGAAAAACACATTACTAGTCTAACATTTGTTTGGAATCATCTGGCGTTGTATGCTCTCTGAAATTTGAAAACTTGATTGGGATAGAATTTTCTCTGAAAGTTGGGCACTTGATTGGAATCGAACCTACGACCTACTTCATGAGTTCATCAGTTAGATTAGATGGAGGCAAGTCATGGACAGGCAGCCTGTGGCAGGGGCGCATCAGACTGTTTGAGAGAAGCAGCAACGTTTTCTCTCTGCCAACCCACCACGAAGATGATGTTGAGGCACTCAAATGGGCTGCCATTGAGAAGCTTCCCACCTATGATCGCCTCTGAACTTCCATTTTCAAGAATGTGAGTAAGAAGGATTTGAAATGATTGAGATCAGATAGAGGAGGAGAATTTAAATCAGATGAATTCACTAATTTCTGTAATGAGCATGGTATAAAAAGACAGGTTTCTGCACCAAGAACACCATAGCAAAATAGGATTGCTGAGAGAAGGAACAAATCAATAGTTGATTGTGCTATAACACTGATGATAGAGAAAGGCATCACCCAAATCTTCTGGAGGGAAGCTGTCAGTACTACTGTCTACACACTAAACAGAGTACAATTGAAGGACACAAAGAAGACACCTTATGAGCTATGGTATGGTAAACACCCAATGTAAGTTACTTCAAAATCTTTGGCAGTCAATGTTATGTCTCAAAGGATGATACAAATGGAAAGCTTGACGCCAAGAGTGATGAAGGTATTTTTCTGGGGTATTCCACCAAGAGCAAAGCTTATAAATGTCTTATCAAGGCTTCTAACAAAATTGTTGAAAGTGCAAATGTAAAGATAGATGAATTTGCAGAAAAGAATGAGATGGAAAGCACAAAAGAACCATAAGAATACAATAAGCTTGTATACTATGAAGAACCCAACACTCTGCCTGAGAAACAATGCTTAATTCCAGAACAACAGAATGTTGCAACCGACATTCAGACTGTTGTTACCGACGGTCAAGATAATAATCAGAATAATGTGCAAGGTGATGAAGAACAGAATGACCATCAAAATAATAATCAAGATGATACACAAAGAGTTGTACATGTACTTGAAAGATATGTAAGAAGGAACCATATAGAGATCCAGATCATTGGAGATAAGAATGCTGGTACAAGAACAAGAAGTAAGTCTTTAACCTCAAATTGTTTAATTTGTGAGTTTAAGCCAAAATCTGTAAATGCTGCACTAGATAATGAGGAATGGATAAGTGCTATGAATGATGAGATTGAGCAGATTGAGAAGAACAAGACATGGTCACTTGTGCCAAGACCAGAGGACAAGAATGTCATTGGTACAAAATGGATATTCAGGAATACGTTGAACGAGAATGGAGAAGTCACAAGAAACAAAGAAAGACTAGTATGCAAGGGGTATGCACAAGAAGAAGGTATAGACTATGGAGAGACCTTTGCACCCATTGCTAGGCTAGAAGGAGTAAGATTAATACTTGCTTATGCTGCATTCAAAGGATTCAAAGTATATCAAATGGATGTCAAGTCAGCATTCCTAAATGGAATACTTGAAGAAGAGGTATACATTGACCAACGAGTAGGGGTTTGTCGATCCATACAAGAGAAGCATGGTATGTAGACTTCACAAAGCCTTGTATGGATTGAAACAAGCTCCTAAAGCCTGGTATGAATGAATTCATTCCTATCTAATAAGTATTGGATTTGTAAGGACTAGTGAAAATAGTAATCTCTATTTGAAGGAAGATACTGATGCTAACACTTTTATTGTTGAAATATTTGTGGATGACATAATATTTGGAGGCAATGATATGTTATGAAAATCATTTTCTAATGAGATGAGCAAAGAGTTTGAGATGTCTATGTTTGGATAGATCAAGTTCTTTCTTGGTCTACAAATCATTCAACAAAGTGAAGGTATTTTCATTACATAGTCCAAATACATCAAAGAGGTCCTGAAAATATTCAAGATGGAAGATTCCAAACCAGTTGGAACACC
>MU225394.1:3863714-3883596 GCA_018584345.1 Thuja plicata | reverse complement strand
CCTCTAAAGAACAACAAAAATAATTAGCAAATATCAAGTGAATGAATGCATAATGGGAACCAAAACACTCCTAAATATAAAAGTGTATTCAAGCACACATTTGGGTGCCCAAGATGTGTGAAAAAGGGGAAAGATGCTTTGCATTTCCAAGAATGTGACTCCTCTTCCACTTGTTCTCCACTTTCTAACTCTCCAAGTTGCAACTAGCCACTTGCCACTTTTATCAAAAGTTTCCAAATGTCACTTAACATTCCAAAATATACAATCCAATTTCACAAGCCGTCTTTTAACCTCCACTAAAATTGCATTTATTAATTTTGAATTCAATATGATTTGATCATTTCATCTTTAAGAGCATTATTTATTGATTTATCAGTAGGACCTGACTTATTATTATTGGATAAACGGACTTACTATAAATAGTAAGTATTGTTTTTGGAAAGGGGACATGACATCTGACTACAATGATCCCTTATGGTCATAGTTCGTGTGATTTGTCAATACCTTTATATGTTGCACATGTGTCTACCAAGTCAATTGAAACTAATACACCTAACAAGATTTGTACCTTTTATGCTTTGATAGATATCTATACCATGTTCAAAAATAATCACGCCCCTTCCCTACTTACAACAAATTCACCTTGTAATATCTCCTATTATATTTTTATATAAGAAATGACAATTTCAAGAGGAATCAATAGGCTAGCCTAATGTTACGGAGGTTAGCTCTTTGATAGGACAAGTTTTCCCTGTGACCTCTTGTGGTGGTGATCAAGATTGACCAAGCCAACTGCCAGATTAATCTAGGTGAAATATAAATGATTTCAAAGCCCATATTGAATGAAACCAAAACCCTTACTATCTACGACACTCGTTCAAACTAAACTTTATTAATAATTAATTTTATTCGTGTGATATTAATTAAATGTATAATAATTAATTAAAAAATATATTAATTAATTTACTGATTTATTTATTTTATAAAATATAATTTAAGCTAAAAATTTAACAGATAATTAAAATAAATAAATTAAAAACTTTAAAAAATTATTAATCTTGCTTTTGATCTCAAGATGTCCAATAACTAAAATTTAAAAATAGTAATGATAATTAGAAATTATTAATCTCACTTTCATTCACAACATATCCAACAAGAGACGTAAAGCGTCAAGTTCCTGCCTAAATTGTGGATAGTTTACAATAGAGAGAGAGAGAGAGAGAGAGAGAGAGAGAGAGAGAGAGAGATCTTGGCTACATGATTATGATGTATTAGGATATCTTGGCTACGTGATTATGATGTATTAGGATATCTCTTTGTAATGTAGATGTGTGAAATTTAAACATAATTATTAATGTCTAGAGCTTATGTATATAAATGTACAACTATTCTATATATCTCTAAATTTAATATTTTCCTCTCCTTCTAAGGGTTCACTCTTTAATATTTTCCTCTCCTTATAAGGGTTCACTCAGGCAATGACAATTGCTCTCTTGAGATATTGTCATCGGACAACTTAAAATACCATGTTACCTGATTGGTTGAGGGATAGATGGGGGAAAACCAAATAGTGCATATTAGAACAAAGAATACACAGAGTAGCATGTTCTGACAACAAGCAGATCATTTGGCAGTTGTGTTTCACAGTGTTTCAAGGACAGTAGTCCATGGTCCATTTTTTGGGATGTTATATATATAGATAGATAGATAAATAGATAGCATGACATCATTAAAATGATGCTATAAGATGTCCACAGAAACATGCATGCCAAAGAAATTTTGGAAAATTTATTTCTTTTTTTTTTGCAATGGACTACAATGACCGACTCTAATACATATTAGAGATTTTAATGTTTAAACAATTTGATAAGTAAGAAGGAAGTGGGGAACCACACAACTCTAATTATACATCACAAAACAACACATCTAAGATGTTCCTTTTAGTATGCATTATTTATATAATTATATGATTTAATGCTATTTATTTATAAATGGGTATACTATATTATCCTTCAAGGACACTTGCCATAGGAAAGCATAATAAATGTTATGTGTAATGATCACTAGTGGAAATGAACAAAGCCTCAATGGCTCATGCCTCAATGATGACCAAGGAATGGTGACTCCCAACAATCAACTAGCAATTGCCTATCACTCAAACTGCAACACATTTTGGGCCTTTTGCATATTTTATTTTGAGATGAATATAAAACTTGGAAGGGTAGGAAACCAGAACCATAGATGAATATACAATGAAAAAATGCATACCTTGGTATTGCAAGAAATAAGCTAAAATCACGACTTCGTTGTTTGCAGTAGCTCCACTCTTTTGTACCATCATGAAATAAGGGTTGCATTTATAGAAAAACATTTAAGATTAAAAAATCATTCATATTTCAAATATGTCCAACAATAAGAGATAACACGGCCTGATATTTTAAGAGTTGTAGATGAGTTGACAGTAAAATGGAACAACTCATATATCATTCAATGTAAATTGTAAAATAATTGATTAGTTTAGGCTGTTAAGGTTTAGAATGAAAAATGTATGATATATGATATAGCAAAAAATGAAGATCAAAGCCCATCAATGATCATATACATATAAGAATTGAAACTTTATTTTGCAAAAAATGCTCTCTATATTACAGTATAATTAACATTATTAGTATTGGTGTGCAATTTGCTTTACTCTTTATGTATAGTGCTCACCAAAAAACTACAACAAACATTATGGGAAAAAGAGAGTAATGGCAAACAAAACATTACTCAAATGGGTGTCCTTTGTAGTGACTAGACAATACCTTGAAAATTTGGATAATATTTGTTGGTTTAATATTTAATATTTGTTTGTGTATTAATTATAAGGAGATCAAAAATTACATTGAGATGTACAAAAAGAGGCAGAGCCTCACACGGAGAGAGTCAAAGTATCAGAGTTTAAATATATATCAAAACTAATGAAAGCATAAAAGGGGAGATAAAAGACTAGTGCAGAATATCTTCATGGGTCTCCACCCAGACAGTCCATCCCAATGGTCCTTCCATCCATACAATGCTTTTCTTTTCTTGGATTTGGGCCAGCATATAGATCTGATCATCAGTGGTGTTCTTGTTCTTTCTAACCTCCTTGTGGAGTCTCTTCACAGTATTTTCAAAGATGGCAAGGTTGTCCATGTGTCTTCGCCATTCATAACCATCTTTCATCTCAAACACGAACATGGTGGAGTGTCCCATATGGAGGAACCTTTTCAGCTTCTCTCTTTCAATCAGCATATTAATACAAACCTGCAAAGAAATTTTGGAGTATATGAGTTTTCAAAAAGACTCAGTAAGGGTTCTTGGAGTGCCTTGATACCTTTCTTCATTTCTGCATTTCCAAATCTGCCAAAGAATGTTAGAAGACAGAATGCTCCAAAATAGATTAGTATCTTTATTTAAACCATGAATATGCCTAGTGATAATTTAAAAAATATTAAGATATTTAGGATAAGTGATACCAAACATATACCATATTTCTTTAGCAAAATTACATTCAAATAAAATATTCCTACAGGAGTCAGGGAGTTTACATATGCTACAACACTCTGTATAAGAGGGGTCTTTCCTTAGAGGAAGTCTGTTAAGAAACATAAGCCATATGAAGCATCTGATTTTAGGGTTAATAGAAGTTTTCCATAGACTATCAAAGTGTTTTTTCCATATGTTAATATCCATATTAGTATACCAAATTTTATTGACATGCTTAATGATGTCAGCAATGTATCCCAAGATTCTATATATGTTCTTGGCTTTTACTTTAGAGATAATAGTACCATCAGGCCATTTGATATCAAGAAACCTGTGAGAGTCAAAAAGACAAGTTGCGGGGAGATCCTTACATGCCTGGATAGTCATATTGTAGGTCTTCTTTTGGGACACGGGTATGTTGAATTTGGTTCTGAGTTCATCCCAGCCAATAAGGCCATCCTTCTCAAAAAGGCAGATAATTTAAGAGATGCCCAAATTATTCTAGAATTTAGCACAACAACCTTGGGATAGGGCAATAGGCTTACCTGATAGGTGAATATTCCACCAAATCGACCTTTCACCATACAGATGGTTATTATCAAAGAAGGTCTTATTAGATATAAATCTCTTTACATGCTCCCATGCTTTCCAAATAGTTTTGAAGACAGCAGATCCCTGAACAGTGACATGGAAGTCTCCAACAAGGTCACAAAGGGGGAGGATTTTCCAGGAATTAGCCTTCTGGGGGAGTCCTTTTCAATATTACACCTAATAAGAACCTTCCAGGGTTCATCTCCATTCAGAGAGTGAAATATTTATTTGGCAGCAAGGGAAATCCCTTGAGTCTTGAGGTATTTTAGTCCCAATCCCCCAAGGTGCTTGTCAATGTGGCACCAATCCCATTTAACTGCGTGGATCTTCTTATTCTCTTTACCATCAGACCAAAGAAAGTTTCTAATGGCCTTCTGAATATCTAGAATTTGATAGTTATTAAACATCCAAGCAAAATAGTAGTATATATTATATGATGACTAAATTTTTTGGCAAACCTAAACCCTACCAGCCAATGAGAGGGATCCTTAAGTGAAGGTTCAACAGAGAAGGGGATTCCTAGATATTGAACAATTTTATGGGGACCACCCCATTGAAAATTAGATTTAGAAAACTAGTCAGGCGGTCAATCATCCCGACCAAGGCAAATGGATTTTGGTTGGGATAACCGAGCACCAGAGATAGAGCAGAAGGAGTTAAGTTTATTTTGGAGAGCATAAAAATTCTCTTCCAACATTTCAAAGAAAATAGAAGTATCATCAGAAAACTGAAAATTAATCTGATCAGATTCATTGGGCAAGGTGATGCCTTTGACCACAAGAGAGAGGAAATTATCTCTAAGAATGTATGAAAGAGCATTAGAGGCAATAACAAAGAGAGCAGGGGCAAGAGGGTAGCCTTTCCTGATGGATCTACCAAGTGAGAAGGATTCAGATAGAAAACCATTAACATCAACTTGAGAAAAGGCATCATTGAGTAATAGCTTAATATAATTGCAGAATATATTAGGGAAACCAAAGGCCTCAAGCATCATGGAGATAAATCCTCATTCAATCTTGTCATAGGCCTTCTCAAAATCTAGTAGGAGCATAGCATAATTTTGGTGGGAGACCTTGGACCAATTCATAGCTTCCCAATTGGTAATGAGGTTTTCAAGAATAAATCTACCCTTAATAAAGCCATTTTGTGTAGAGAATATGAATTTAGGTAGAATATTCTCAAGTCTAATAGCCAAAATTTTAGCAAGGATTTCATAGGAAACATTAAGGAGAGTAATAGGGCACCAAATTTTAATAAGAGCCTTGTCACCATCCTTAGGAATCAGTTTAATAATCCCTCTATATATCTCATGAAGGTCATTAAAAATCCAACTAATGTTAGCTTTATAAAATTCCACAGGTAGACTGTTGGGTCCAGGAGCCTTGTCATTTTTTAAAGAATTAATGGTTTTTTCAACCTCTTCAATAGAGATGCTTTGACCAAGAAGGTCAGATTCCTGAATGGAGATTCTATTGGGAATGAAGGTTATATACTCATTTCTGAGGGAGTTGGCCTCCTCTGTATCCTCAGAGGTAAATAAGTTATGGTAGAACGTGACAAAGACCTCTTTAATGCTATCCACATTATCAATTTCAATGTTGTCAACGATAATCCTGTTTATAGATTCATTAGCATGTTTCTACTTATGAAGGTTAAAGAAGAATTTGGAGGCCTTGTCACCATACTGAAGCTAGTGAGCACGGGATCTAATTCTGGTTCCTCTGACTCTATCTTGTTGGTGTTGTCTAAGATCATCCCTAGCCTTAGTGACAAGAGGGACAAGGTTAAAGTCAGAAGGATTGGTTTGAATGTCTAACTCAAAAGATCTCAATTTAGAGGAGAAGACATTTTTGGTAAATCTAAAATCTTTGTCTTTCTTCTAACCAATGGTTTGGAGAAGAGATTTCCAAGCATGGATGTTGTGTTCCTACATATCAATATAGGCTAGGGAGGGGGAGCAATTCTTGTTAATAAACCTAATAAGATTAATGGCGGAGAGAACATCTTCATCCTGGAGCAGAGTAGAGTTGAGAATGAATTTTGAGTTGCTAGACTTAGTAGGAACATGGGGGGTATTAAATTTAATAAACACAGAGATAGGATGGTGATCAGAAAGTGAGGTGGGGGTCATTGTTACCATGTTCCCCTACAAATCGGGAAGGAATGAGAAGTAGTTCTTGTTTGCATAGAATCTATCAAGTCTAGCATAAATTCTAGAAGGCCCTTGCTAAAAGTTTCACCAAATATGCTAGAGACAGTGGTTAGAATTCATATTGCCCGCTAAGGGGTCAAACAACAGTTTAGAGTGTTTTATCCCATTCCATTGCACTTTTTTTAAATATTTATAGAAAAAGGGGAGCCCACCAGCTTTGTCAACTTGGGATTCAATCATATTGAAGTCCCCCCAAAGATGCACGAAATATCAAGAAGAGATGTTAGCCATGACCAAAGGACCGATCTCTCCTTGAAATCATTGGAGGCATATATCGAACAAATACCAAAAGTAAGAGAATTAGTGCTAATAGTAACCCAGGTGGCCCTATTACAAGGAGAAACACCCTTTTTTGTAATAAACTTAGCCCATTTAGGGTTGATCAATAATCCCACCCCACCTCTACCTTTCGGATAGTCAGAGTAAACTTTTATTGCATCTTTCCATATAAAATTAAGATTAACTTCAAGCATAAAGTCGATAGCTTTTAATTCCTGCAACATAATAATATATATTGATTTAACAATGTCGATGTATCGTTTAACAATATTCTTCTTGATTGGGGATTCAAGTCCCCTAATGTTCCAGGAGATGCAGTTCATGAGGAAACAAGTGAGGAAGAGGAGCACATAAGGTCCATGGACCCATCATTGAAAATAGTAGGAGTAGAGGAGATATCCTCAATAATTTTCACAGAGGTGATTTTATTCTTTGAGCCCAAAGGCCACCCTCTTCTTATAGATTTGGGGATATCATTTTTGCAATCGAAGTCTTCATTGTCAGACACAGGTGGAATTATGAGCTCCATATCGATAGCAGAATTAGGAATCATGGAGGAAGTATCATGAGATGGAGATTTACAGGTGGGTATTGATATCTAAGAATGGCTGGCAGTAGCGGTGAAGATCTCAAGTATATAGTCGTCATATATCTCATTAAATACCTTCGGAGGGAGGTTTTGTAATTGCTCATTGTCAACATTCTCACTCACAACTCTATGAGATGAAGTACCACTGGGGGAGTTAATAGGAGGGAAACCGGTAGGAGAAGCATGGGAGGAGGTAGATGTAGGAAAACTCACATCAGAAATATAAGCCTATTTATTAATCCTTCTTCTCCTTTTGTTGGATTTTTTTATAACAGTTTGAAAGTCGTCGGGTTGAATCATGTTCGTATTAGATTCTAAAGCAGTGGGAGTCACCAAGTGGGATTGGGAGTCATGAAGAACATGGGAAGGAGGGTTAACAACAAGATTATTCTTAGGAGGTTCAGTTTGAGGAGTAGTAGAGGTCGTGGGTGAAACTAGTCCAAGATTCTTCGAGGCATGAGTACTGGGGGACGGAGTTGGCAACACGGAAGTTATTTTATGCTTAATGATGGGACAATCCTTTCTTAGGTGACCATGTTTTTTACAAAGAAAACATGCATTGAGCCCTCCAATAATATAAATAATATTTAATAATTTCAATAATACTAAGGTCAATAATTGTGATTTTAAAGTTGTTCTTGTTGATAATGACTATATATAATTGAATGAAATATATTTTTATATCTAAAAAATGTCATCATGTGATAGCACATAAGTCCACCAATAAAACATTACATAATGTATATATAATGTATGAGAGATATGAGTTCTTGGTGTATTTTAGATGCTAGATAGACATTGCCCTCCACAAGTATTGGTCTCACTTTCTTTTACAGATTAACAAAAAACATTGCTAATGAGACATTAGATTTGATGATGTGGTCTTAAGTTGTAAGTAGGAGGCTTGCAAGTAACCACTATAAAAAAAATTGGTAGTGATTTGAAAATTTCACTTAAGATTTTGAGAAGTGTAAAATTAGTTTGCTTAACCACATGATCCATTCCCCTATATAAACTAAAAATATTTTTTTCAAATATTACAATAAAAAATTACAAGTGTTTCAAGTGTCTTAAATATTTATTAACTTGATAATATAGTTTTACTCTTAAATTTTGTTTCTTATTATTATTGTATTTTATTTGTTATCATTAAGAAGTGCCTAGAATATATATTATTACCTTTCTTCTAATTGTTTAAAAAAGATTAACATAAATCTTTATATCATTAAGAATCATAGATTTCCACAGTCCATGAGTTAATCTTAATGCAATAATGTGCTTCTAGATTAGATAGCGTAAGTATTTTTTGCATAGATTGTGTAAGTATTTTTTTGCATCAACGTTTGAGATCACATTCCATCATCCATCATGAGAATGATAGAAAGCACAAGAAGAAGAAAAATGTCAACTTCCCATATCATGTCGACTTCATTCATTCTTTTTTTTTTGTTGTATTGAAGAAAGCTCATAAAAAATTACATAAATAAATGGTAGTCCAAAAGGATTGCACAAGATATATAAAAATATGATACAATTACTACATCACAATATAATTAGTCCTAAGGAAATAGCATCAACAACAACTCATGTAGGCTGAATACACATTGCCAATAGTTGAAACAAATAATGAGGCCAAATACACATTAAAACAACCGACTACAACAACCCATCTCATTAAACATATAAGGTGAATAAAATCTTACTTGGAAATCTGTAAATGTTTGCACTTGCTTGGCACATTCGGTCTCTCCATTTGAAGCTGCATAAATTGATGATAATCCAAATGCATGTTGCCCCTCATGTATTACTTTGAAATGGGAATTCATGATTATTTTAAGCTTGAAACTCGAAGAGCCTATGTAGCTATCTAGAACATTTCATTTCCCCTTGAAGTTGCAAAAAATGGTATTTTATCTCATCTAATTGTCTATTATATCTAGATCTATCTTTACAGAACATACAAAAACTAGTTCAAGCATAATGTCTAAGAAACACACTATAGTATCTACTTCTTGATGCAAACAATGATTAGAAAATAATGCACTACATTTACTTTTCCAAATATGCAAAAAAATACACCGCCTCATAGAATCTACAACCACATTCTTATGAAGAGAAAAGCCAAAAATTATCTTCTTTCATCTTAGAGTATGATAGAAATTATAGAAGGAAAATGATTAAATATAAGGTTCCATTTAATTTATCTCTAGGACAGTTCCAAAAGATATGTTCTAAGTTTCAGTATGATGACAAAACATACATGTAGCTGCTCGCAATGACAAATATCTCTGTTTATCTCCAACACCTGTAGTTTTTGATGTAAAATTTTCCAAGACTAAATTTGTGCATTTGCTTCAACCTTAGTTTTCTAGATTTGTGCACTCAAGCCAATCTATTTCCTTTCTATTAACCTACAATTCCATTTGTTATTGAATCATGTGTTTAACTTCAAAATTGGAAGAATTTATAGATATATTTTTTAGAGGGAAAAAAGATAGCAAATACTTACCCAACCATAGTCAATCCCTGAAGACACCACACTATAAAGGAGTAGAAAACTTTCTAAGTAGTTCCATAGGGACCAATGACTCTAAAAAAACCAGAAACCCTTTAATCTGTTATTTAACTTAAATTAATCCTTTAAATATTGCTAGTTGGACCAGTCAAGGGAGTTGAAGTCTCAGATATTATTAAAATGTTTCACCCCCTTCTTAACAAGATAGCCAACATGTTTGGAAAACTGACAATTATAAATTCAAAACAACATAAATAAAGAAGAGAGAAGAGAGAAAATCATATGCTATATTTTATTGATCAAATGATACTTATTTATACAATCATGGAGACAAACCACTTTCCTATAAATCTGCTAAACTAGTTGACAACAAACTATAGAGGAATGATAGCTAACTGTGAGAAGGAGGACATATCTATTTTAGACATTGTTTGCAACTCAAACTCTTTGCCACATATGCAACACACACAATTATTCAGTTTTGACTTATTCCAACACCCCCCCTTAAGGAATAATTGATTCAAGATGGACTACTACCATATCTGCATACTACAAACTAGGAATTAAACTGACTTGTAACATAAAACAAAACAATACATTTATTCATAATCTATTCTTCAAAAAACTTTCATAGACCAGTAAGGCTTCTTGAAGTTGCTCCAACTTATTGCTATAGTCATGTAGCTATCATCCAATCTTTGAACACCATTGGACACCATTTGCACATGAAATGCTTCATGACCTTCGTAAAGGTATGATGCTAAGCTTCCAAATTTTCAAAACTAACTGACACCAATACTCATTGCATTCAGATGAGAAAGCATAAACATTTAAATACACACAGAGGAACTCCATTGTTCATATAACCACAGAAGACAGTAAACAATCATAGTAATTAAATCGACAGGATGCTCTTTTTTAGGTAGATCCTACCTGGAGTCCTGCGAAGACCTTTGACGCAATCCAATTCTATTCTCCCAAGCCTATGCTCCTTCAGCCTTTTAACCAGTCGGATGCTCTCCCAATGTTTCCCTCTATCCTACTAATAGTTTCCAGATATGTATAAAGTTCTCTGAGTATAATTTTCCTCCATCCTTTTCCTAACTCCTACTTACTATATTCCCTTAATATAAATATGTTGCTGGATTGGTTGCTCGGGGAGTTCAACCGATGCAACCATCCGTAACTATTTATTGGTTAATAGTTTGGACATAATAGTCTTTTAGATAAATTTAATGCATAGGTAGTTTCCCAAGAACACTTTAGTTAAATTACCTCCTTAGTTACTCTATGTTTTATTTCATGCTTAAGGTAACTCTTCGTTATTTATTCCAACATTTACTTTGATTATTTACTTTCCTCATTAATAAAATAATGTAATTTCATAAGACAATTAATTTCTTTTCTTAAAACAAGAAAGGCACATAATGAATAATTACATACACACATCCAATTATTAAAACATTAATATAGGTATATTTATAGAATTACATAAATATATTTATATATAGACATATGCATATGTGTGCACCCATATGCCTATGTATATATATAACCAAGCACATATTATTAGAATCATGCATTATTTAAATACATTAGCAAAGGTATATTACCATGCATATATAATTCCATTGTACCATCCAATAATTATTAACCACAAATAATATCCACCTAGCTCTAGGGAAAATAAAAAATATCCATAATTGACCCAAATGTCAAGCATCAATAAATGGACAACAGTCCATAATAAAAGATAATTCCCAAAAAGGACCCAACTGGGAACAAGGATCAAGGTAAGGCTTAGTCTTGTGGAACCAGGTTTTATCTCCGTCACAAAAATGATTGAGGATTTAGAGAGCATGCTCAAACCTGTGAAGCCAAGTGGAGACGATGCTCGGTACCTGCAATCCTACATCACCAAGGAGAGATACATGTGCATAGAAACATATATATACATATATAAGGTATTGCAAATAGATGACCAGGATCGATACATTGTGTGGACCTTAGCTAAGTGAGTAACTACGACTTCGTCCTGAGTCATGAAAACACATCTAACATATATACCAAAAGTAAAGCATCATAAAATATTCTTGAAAGCACATTAGTTAGAATAGCACATTATAAGTGGGAAAGGTTAGAATTCCATTTATTGCATATAAAAATTCTTTTTTCATAAAGACATTAATCCTTAACACATATATATCAAAACATCTAACTGAGCATAATATCATCTAGATCTTCCAAAATGTAAACAACTAAAATCATATAGTTTATGTCAAAATGCCAAACACAAAATAATAGTATAGTCATCTGAGAGGGTATTACATCCTCCCCCCCTAGAATTAGGCTTACTCCTGGAAGCCTACAAATAGACAAGGATAGTGGACTCTAAGTTTAGCAGCATCCTCCCAAGTTGTTGAGGCCTCGTCATTAGGATCCCATTGGACCCTTGCCTGATCTATAGTATGACCCTTGAGGTTTAGAGTCCGTTACTGTAGAATACATACTGAATCCAAAGCCAACTGCCCGTCCGCTACTTGTAAAGCATTCCAGTCCAGGACATGAATCAAATCAGGAATATATCTTCTAAGTATAGAAACATGAAATACATCGTGAATACGAGCGAGGCTGGGTGGTAAGGTAAGTCGATAAGAAATTGGTCCTATCCTTTCAAGGATCTCAAAGGGACCAACAAATCAGGGTGCCAACTTAGAGCCTTTTTCGTAATGGATAGGACTCTTTCACGGTCTCACCCTAAGGAACACTCTATCTCCTTGAGAAAAATGTACATCTGATCTATGAGCATCGACATATTTCTTTTGTCTATCCTGTGCAGTAATAATGTGCTCCCTGATCCGCTCTACCTGTCGTTCCTTATCCTGTAACATTTCTGGTCCAAGGAGTACCCTATCTTCCAAACGATCCTAGCTCAAAGGGGTGCGACAAGGATGACCATACAAGGCTTGAAATGGGGACATACCGATGGAGCTGTGGTATCCATTATTATAAGAAAATTACACCAAGTATAAGTAATCTTCCTGAAGGGTCTGCCTATCCATCACATACATCCTGAGCATATCTTCAAGAACCTGATTAACTCATTCGGTTTGACCATCCATCTCTAGGTGATAGGCTGAGATAAAGTTGAGTTGAGTCCCTAATGCCTGTTGTAGGGAAGTCCAAAGTGCGGATGTGAAAATTGGATCTCGACTAGAAATAATCTTTCTAGGGATACGATGAAGTCTTACTATGTCCTTCCAAAATACTCTAGCTACTGCAGCTGCTATGTAAGAGGACTGCATGGGAGTGAAATGGGCTACCTTTGTAAGTTAGTCAACTGTAACCATGATGGCATCATTTCTTCGTGGGGTAACAGGAAGTCCAACAATGAAATCCATGGAGATAATATCCCATTTCCATTCTAGAACAATATGGGACTGCAGGAGGCCTGCCGAATGCTAATGCTCAGCCTTCACTCTCTGACATTCTAGACATCTTGCTACATGATCTGTTACATCCCTCTTCATCCCTGACCAATAGTATAACTGATGTAGGTCGGAAAACATTTTCTTCACTCCTGGATGTGCTGAATAGGGTGCTCTGTGGCTTTGTGCTAAGATAATTGTGTGAAGGTCACCTGATAAAGGCACATAGATTTGACCTTGATGTCGTAATAGCCCATTGGGGTCTAAAAGATACCCTATGAAGTGCCCCTCTAGGGGTCTTCCTGATTCCAGTTCTTCCTTAACCTCCTTATACCATCAGTCAGTAAAATTACCATACGTAGTTTCCCAAGAACACTTTAGTTAAATTACCTCCTTAGTTACTCTATGTTTTATTTCATGCTTAAGGTAACTCTTCGTTATTTATTCCAACATTTAATTTGATTATTTACTTTCCTCATTAATAAAATAATGTAATTTCATAAGACAATGTATTTCTTTTCTTAAAACAAGAAAGGCACATAATGAATAATTACATTCACACATCCAATTATTAAAACATTAATATAGGCATATTTATAGAATTACATAAATATATTTATATATAGACATATGCATATGTGTGCACCCATATGCCTATGTATATATATATAACCAAGCACATATTATTAGAATCATGCATTATTTAAATACATTAGCAAAGGTATATTACCATGCATATATAATTCCATCGTACCATCCAATAATTATTAACCACAATTCAACCACAAATAATATCCACCTAGCTCTAGGGAAAATAACAAATATCCATAATTGACCCAAATTTCAAACATCAATAAACGGACAACAATCCATAATAAAAGACAATTCCCAAAAAGGACCCAACCCCGGAACAGGGATCAAGGTAAGGCTTAATCTTGTGGAACCAGGTGTTATCTCCATCACAACAATGATCGAGGATTTAGAGAGCATGCTCAGACCTGTGAAGCTAGGTGGAGATGATGCTCGGTACCTGTAATCCTGCATCACCAAAGAGAGATACATGTGCATAGAAACATATATATACATATATAAGGTATTGCAAATAGATGACCAGGATCGATACATTGTGTGGACCTCAGCTAAGTGAGTAACTATGACTTCGTCCTGAGTCATGAAAACACATCTGACATATATACCAAAATTAAAGCATCATAAAAGATTCTTGAAAGCACGTTAGTCAGAATAGCACATTATAAGTGGGAAAGGTTAGAATTCCATTTATTGCATATAATAATTCTTTTTTCATAAAGACATTAATCCTGAACACATATATATATATATAAACATCTAACTGAGCATAATATCATCTAGATCTACCAAAATGTAAACAACTGAAATCATATAGTTTATGTCAAAATTCCAAAAACAAAATAATAGTATAGTCATCCGAGAGGGCATTACATCCTCCCCCCTAGAATTAGGCTTACTCCTGGACGCCTACAAATAGACAAGGATAGTGGACTCTAAGTTTAGCAGCATCCTCCCAAGTTGTTGAGGCCTCATCATTAGGATCCCATTGGACCCTTGCCTAATTTGTAGTACAACCCCTAAGGGTTAGAGTCTGTTGCTATAGAATACGTACCGGCTCCAAAGCCAGCTGCCTGTCCGCTACCTGTAAAGCATTCCAGTCCAGGACATGAGTCAAATCAGGAATATATGTTCTAAGTACAGAAACATGAAATACATCATGAATACGAGCGAGGCTAGGTGGCAAGGCAAGTTGATAAGAAACTGGTCCTATCCTTTCAAGGATCTCAAAGGGACCAACAAATTGGGGTGCCAGCTTAGAGCCTTTTCCATAACGGATAGGACTCTTTCACGGTCTCACCAGGAACAGTCTATCTCCTTGAGAAAAATGTAAATCTAATCTGTGAGCATCGACATATTTCTTTTGTCTATCCTGTACGGTAATAATGTACTCCCTGATCTGCTCTACTTGTTGTTCCATATCCTATAACATTTTTGGTCCAAGGAGTACCCTATCTTCCAAACAATCCCAGCTCAAAGGGGTGCGGTAAGGACGACCATACAAGGCCTGAAATGGGGACATACCGATGGAGCTATGGTATCCATTATTATAAGAAAATTACACCAAGTATAAGTAATCTTCCCAAAGGGTCTACCTATCCATCACATACATCCTGAGCATATCTTCAAGAACCTAATTAACCCGTTCGGTTTGACAATCCATCTCTAGGTGATAGGCTGAGCTAAAGTTGAGTTGAGTCCCTAATGCCTGTTGTAGGGAAGTCCAAAGTGCGGATGTGAAAACTGGATCTTGATCAGAAATAATCTTTCTAGGGATACCATGAAGTCTTACTATGTCCTTCAAAAATACTCTAGCTACTGCAACTGCTGTGTAAGAGGACTGCATGGGAGTGAAATGGGCTACCTTTGTAAGTCGTTCAACTGTAACCATGATGGAATCATGTCTTCGTGGGGTAACAAGAAGTCCCACAATGAAATCTATGGAGATAATATCCCATTTCCATTTTGGAACAATATGGGATTGCAGGAGACCTGCCGGATGCTGATGCTCAGCCTTCACTCTCTGACATTCTAGACATCTTGCTACATAATCTTCTACATCCCTCTTCATCCCTGACCAATAGTATAACTAACATAGGTTAGAAAATATTTTCTTCACTCCTAGATGTGCTGAATAGGGTGCGCTGTGGCTTTCTACTAAGATAATTGTGCGAAGGTCACCTGATAAAGGCACATAGATTTGACCTTGATGTCGTAATAGCCCATTGGGGTCTAAAAGATACCCTGCGAAGCACCCCTCTAGGGGTCTTCCTGATTCTAGTTCTTCCTTAACATCCTTATACCATGAGTTAGTAACGAGGGCTTGCTGGATTTGGTTTCTCAAGTCCATGCTAAGGGAGATTGTCGTGAAGGTATGCCTGCGCTGGCGCAGGGCATCGGCCACAACATAAGTTTTCCCCTGGATATACTTAACCTCAAAATCATATTCACACAAGAATTCCATCCATCTGCGTTGTCTAGCATTGAGGTTAGGTTGAGTGAAAATATATTAAAGACTGCGGTGATCCGTATGGAGTTCAAAATTGTGCCCCAACAAGAAGTGCCTCCATTTCACTAAGGCATGAATAACTGCTTCCAATTCCAGGTCATGGATGGGGTAGTTAAGCTCATGGTCCTTTAGCTTCTGAGACTCATAAGTGATTACTTGTCCTTCCTACATAAGGACTACCCCAATTCCTTCTAGAGAAGCATCAGTACAAACCACAAAATTTCCTGAGGGTTCCAGAACTGTTAGGATGGGCACACTGGTTAACTTCTCTTTTAGACATTGGAAGGAAGCCTCACACTTCTCTGACCAAATAAATTTATTTCCTTTTCTCTGTAAGGAAGTGATAGGGTGAGCTATCTAAGAGAATTCCTTGACAAAACACTGATAATACCCTACCAGCCCCATAAAGCTGCGGACCTCAGAGACATTATTCAGAGTTGGCCATTCTACTATAGCCTAAATCTTTGCAAGGTCAACTGCAATGCCACTCCCTGAGATGACATGACCCAAATATTTAACCTCTGTCTGGAAAAACTCACATTTTTTTGGATTAGCATAAAGTTGATTTTCCCTTAAGCATTGCAACACTTGGTGAAGGTGATTTTTGTGTTCCTCCATTGTTTTGGAGAATACTTAGATGTCATCCAAGAATACTATCACAAATTTTTCCAAATAGGTTCTGAACACCTCGTTCATCAAACTCATAAAAATAGAGGGAGCATTAGTTAGCCCAAATGGCACTACCATGAATTCATAGTGGCCATAATAGGTACAAAAAGCTATACAATGAATATCAGCCTCTTGAATTCTCAACTGGTGATAGCCTGATTTTAGATCAATCTTTGAAAATACTTTTTCCCCTTTCATTTGATCGAATAGATCGTCGATGTGAGGCAAAGGATATCTATTCTTAATGGTGACTTTATTAAGTTGTCAATAATCAATGCACAATTGGAGAGTCCCATCTTTCTTCTTGACAAATATTACTGGAGCACCCCATGGGGGTACACTGGGCCTGATGAATCCCTTTCCCAAAAGTTCTTCCAGCTGCAACTGGAGTTCCCCAAGTTCTTGCATGGTCATGTGGTATGGAGCTTTAGAGATTGGTTTTTCTCCTGGCACGAGCTTTATTTGGAAATCAATGTCCATTTTTGGAGGCATTCCAGGAATTTCCTTGGGAAAAACGTTTGCAAATTCTTGAAGCAAGGGGTGATCAAGAGTTATGTTTACACCTTCCCCTTCTTCCAAGTCATTAACTAAAACTGTGAACAACTGGCGTCCTTTACACATGCACCGCTTGAGTTGCATTGCGGATATCATGTGGAGGGAGATGGGTTGTTAAACCCCAATGATCTTCCTCTTTTGTCCTGCATCATCAAAACACTGGATGCTTTTCTCTTGACAATCTATAATGGCTTCGTGAGCCTCTAGCCAGTCCATCCCCAAGACTACTCCGTAAGAGCCTAAGGGAATCACTCGAAGGTCTATAAGGGTAGAAAAAGGTCCAAGTGCTAACTCACAATTTCGGACACAAGAGTCAGAGGCTATCCTTGCCCCAGAGGCTAGCTTGACCTGCCACTTATCTACCTACCTTATTGTCATCATCCTGCATTTCTTAACTAGAGAAGGTGAAATGAAAGAGTCGGTGGCTCCTGAATCAAAAAAAATAGTGGTAGAAATACCCCCTAACAAACCTGGAGTCTTAATGACCGAACCCTGATGTTTTTCTTTCTTCTGATCCAACGCAGCAAATACCCTGTGAGATCTATCGGCATCTCCTATGGTTGTTTTTGAGGTGGCCTGCTTATAACTAGAAGATGGTGTTGATTTCTAAGGACAGTTTACTGCAATATGGCCATTTTGTCCACAAGAATAACACCCTATATTTCCAACAAAACTCTTCCCAGACCCATGAGCACTTGACTGTTGAAAACTGCCTCAGCTACTATTCTATTGTGAATTTTGTAATAGTTGAGAATTTGGATAGCATTTGTTACGCTGCCAGTTGCGGTCGTTTCCTGACTGAGACCCACTATTCATCTTGTTGTAAGAGGATTTCTTTTTCTATGGGTTTTGACTGCCCTTAGATGAGGAAGGGTAGTTTTTAGGGCCGGATGTTCCCTGAAACCAATTTCCTTTATATCCTGACCCAGATTGAGTGGCATTGCTCTCTGGATTATACATCTGACCTCCCAAACCTAGGGCTGCATTCTGCTCAATAATACGAGCTTTAATGATTGCTTCACTAACAGACTGAGGCTCGAAGACCCACACTTGGCTAGAATATCGACTATTGAGTCCTCTAAGGAAGTGTTGAGTAAGCATGGCTTCATCATCCATATAACCTAAATAAGTTTTGAGTTCAAAGAAGTGTCTTTTGTAATCATCAACTGACATGGTTAACTGTTTTAAATTGTGAAATTCTTCTACCCACTCATGTCTCCAATGGTCAGATAGAAATTGAGCTCTGAAGAGTTCTAGGAATAGTTCCCAAGACAAGGTAGCTATGTCAATGTGCAATTTTTCTTTCTTTGTTTCCCACCAAGAAGAGGCAAAGTCCCTTAGGTGAATAACTACAAATCGAGCCTTGGTGTTACTATGGTATGGATGCATGGAAAATAACCTTTCCAAATCAATTAGCCATGTTTCAGTGGTGGCACCGCTCTATGCTCCCCTAAACAAACGTGGGTTTTCTCTAAGGAGATCCCACATGTGAGAAGCTTGCAAGGAATCCTCCTCTATTACTGGATTCCTTCTCCTAGGGCTTCTTTCCCTTTCCCTCACATGGTGGTGAGAGATATTAGACTCATCCTGATGGCCCCTATCCTGGCCTGCATCAAGTCTTTGCAGTATCTGTTGCAGTAACTCCTGCATCTGAGCTCCCTGAAAATCCCCTATGTGGCTATCAGATTGTTCCCAACTTCCTTCTTCCTCAAACTGATCTTCCCCTCGAGACCCTTCCTGGTGGGATCTCAGAGGAGTGTTTTGGGCATCCCTTCTACCATGGGTAACTGGCGGCATCCTGGATAAAATAGGGAAAGAGATAAGTCTAAAGGTTCAAGTCCTTATCTTAGGTTCATGGTTTTAATGATGGGTGCAAATGTCTAAGCTTAATGATCCAATATACCCTGGGTTCCAGTGTGGCAACCTAGGGCTCTGATACCAAGTTGTCATGCCCCGCCAGGGAACCAAGAAGAAACTAGAAAGTTTACTCAGTTAAGAGTCTATATGCATATATTTCTTTTTTGTTTTAAAGTTCTAAAGTTACACATTTCGATTACAAATTCTCCCTAGGTTCCCCAACAAACAAGACTTAACCATAACTTTCATTATTAAAGAAAGAACATAAGATTTCATAACTTTCATTATAACATAGTCTCTTACATATTCTTTATATAAACTTTTGTTCATCTAAATCATTTAACTTCTAACATTTCAGGATTCTTTTCTTTTCAAACTTTTAAAAGAAGTGTACATAAAGTAATGAAATTTCCTAATAACTATTACATGCCATTTAAAAATAAAATATCAATACATTTACAATATCAATATAGCCAATTCTTTTATTCTCTTTCATAACCATGAAACATCATAATTCTAACATATTTTCCATAAGTAAAGATCACTTCTTTTCTTTGATAAATACATCTTTTACATTGAA
>MU225394.1:3825526-3843651 GCA_018584345.1 Thuja plicata | reverse complement strand
TGATATTTTATTGTTTTATCCTCACTGCATTTACAAGTCTTCTTTCTTTGGACTTCAATCAAATTTCTTACGTGCTCCAAAAACATCATCATCTCACACATCTCTATAAGGGAGAATTGGCCTTTTTAATTGAGGAACCTCATGTTTATTAATGTGGTATTATAATATGAGGGAGACGACAATAATTATTATTCTTAATGTATTTAAACTCCCGTAAATGATATGACTACGCCAAGGTAGTTGGGTTTCAAGCAATGTTATTCCTCTCCATTGAGTCGGTCTGTAATAACATTATTTAATATTGATTTAATTTTGCTCATATAAAAATAAAGAATGTGGATGGAAATTCAGCATTGCCTTCACATCACAATGTAATTTGTTCTTAAATCACATTTTTCATTCCATGATAAAAAATTACTTTGATTGAAAATACAACTATGATTTTTACTAAGAATGAGATAGAAAACTACAATTTGAGACTTACTATTTTGAACCACTAACACATCACATGAATTGTTTATTGGAAATTTGTTCTTAAATCACAATTTTCATTCCATGATAAAAAAACATATACTTAGACATATGTAATATAATTAATTTGAAATCCAAACTTGCAAATGATAATCTTTAACCTCAATCTAGAAAGATGTTTCAGTTTCTTCTTACTTATAAAAACTTCATTATTCAACGCCCAATTATGAAATTTCATTTTTTTTCCAAACTCAAGTGGACCTTAATGCAAGCGATATAGTTTTATTCAAATTGTCTAACTTCTCCAATGGCTATAATCTATTGACTCTTAACTAGAAATGAAAAATTTGCTTTCACATTAAAACACAACTATTATTGTAACCCATTTTGTATAGTCCTTTGGTAAAAACAAAACAATCTTGCCAACATCAACCTTGTTTATAATGGTTTGGTCATTTTAATACCTTTCATTTTACGTTTTAAGAAAAATATTGATTGTCTTTTTTTTAATTTATAAATTATTTTAAATTTAAATCTTTTATTAATTATTAATACATAAATTAAACAAAAAAAATATTTTATTCTTAATTAAGTAGTGTAAATAATCTAGTTGCTATTTTAAAACATGTTTTTTTGGTAAAACAGTGTACTTATTTTATTAATTATACAAGTTGTATACAAAAGAAACCGGGTTCATGGGAGCATACCGACAGGAAATAACCAAGTAAAGAAAACCTCTGGTTGTAACTCCTGATGCAAAACCGAAAACCTAAAACACCTACTAGATTTCCCCCCTCATTTTTGTAGCTAAAAAATACATCATTACATGGAGAAAGATCCCAATACAAGATATCCCACCGAACAGATAACGGTTTGTCTCATATCATCATCTTGTCATGCCATTACAAAAGGAAATTTTTACTTGACTAGTGTAGCAAGCAAGAGGAGGAAGAAGCAGCATCCCGAGTAGAAGCATCGAAGGAAGAACCCTGCTCATGAGATGTCATCTCAACAGACATTTCCTTCAAAGATGGATGATCATCCACAAGAAGAGGGAGATGATCATCTTGGTAAGATGCAACCACTTGGAGAGGAGGCATAGGAGGGATGTCATCCCCAATGCAATGAACTAAATGAAGTATCAAAGTTTGAACTACCAGGAAGCAATCAAGTGTCAGGCCATCCACATGTGGATCATTGGTGCAAATTCTTCTGTCATGAAATTCAATCCACCATCTTTCAAAGCATTTCTAACCACAACATATACATCTCTATAACAATTTTTAACCATAAATGATTTAAAAACCATTATCCCAACAATGGCGAAATAGCCATAATCCATCTTGTGATATTTAAGTAGCGACATTAGAATATCTTCATCAAAAATTTGTGGGTTTAGAAGCTTCTTAGAAATATTAAAGAAAAAATCAACATCAAGGGCTAAATCAATAATGACAGTAAGAAGTCGAGATGCAAATTTTGTCAGCAGAATAGACGCATGGGACTTTAACCAGTCCAACCCCCAAAAAGTGTGGATAACAACTTTTGTATGTGCACAAGCAATATTAAAAATAGTAGTAAGCTTTTGAACATCAAACTCACCATTGCCCGTAATCTCCCATTGTAACTGAGGGAGATGAATTTTGTGTTCTATGACGCTATACCAACAGAAGAGGCAGAACTAGTTCAATAGGATGAAAATTACAAGTTAAAAATACAAACCAAGCGAGGAGATAAATAGTAGTCCGACCAAATTGAAGAGAGCCGCCAAGTCGGCACAAACAAAGTAAATAAGGAGCATATAAGAAAATGCAAGGCTAGCTCAAGCAACCAACCACCTTACCAACATGATGCAAGTCAAGGAACAGAAAGAAAAGACCAACTCGTGTTACAGGGGAGAATGAGTACAAATAGATAGAGATCAGGGCCAAGCTGACGGTGTAGGGGAACATAAATTATCCAAGGGCCGTGCAAACTACTAAATCATCAAAATGGAAATGAACTATAAATCCAAAGATCTGACACATAATCTTGCACCGAGTATATATACATCAGCTTGAGGGAAGAAAACTACGATTACATCCAATAAAGATGACATGACACAAAGTAGTAAGAAGACGCCATCCATGATTTAAAAAAAAATACATGTGCCAACCAATTCACTACCGAACAAACAAGAGATCGGGATGAGGTTTACCCTCCAAAGAATCATTGAAATAAACATATAATAATCACATAGATGTATCACAAAAAAAAATGACAAGAACCAAAAAAAATCCAAACCAATGAAGATCATATTAGAATAAGACAATAATTTGTCTCACCCTAACCAAATATTTATTGGTCTGAACAAATAGAATATTTAAGTGAAGGGCCAATTGCCGCATAGTGAAGAACTCAAAAATTTTAAAGATTTTAAATTTGTATCTTAAGCCCCACCGGGGATTTGATGAGAAATCCATCAGAAAAGTAGAAGCATATTCAAGCCACTGAAGGTCAGATCAGGAAAAACCTTACCCTAACCAGATAATCAGTGGTCTAAGAATATGACATTAAAGTAAGCACCTTTGAAGAATTTGACAGGACTTAACCACATAGATCATAGATGGTATATATGTAGAATCTCCAAACTTTTTTAGTATTTTTTGTTAAGAGAAGGGTAGGCATCAGAACCCAAAAATATATCAAAAAAGACAATACTTCCTCTAATACATATCATACATATTGTAGAGGAATATTATCATCAATATCCTTGTTTGCAAGAAAATCAGCAACCACATTAAGCTCGCGAAAACAATGTTTGACCTCATAATGAGACAAAGCTTGAAGCTGTATCTAAACCTTCTCCAAATGATATTTAAGATTCCAACAACTTGTGCTTTTGTTTATAATTGCTTGATAAATGACCATTGAATCCCCTTCAATCACCAAATTTTTAATGTGTTGGTGCCCCAAGATGGGTTTTATGCCACTAAGGCTACCAGTACACCCTTCACCAGATTCTATAGAGATGTCAAATCTAATTATCAAACTTCCTAAGAGGACTGGGCCAACTGAAAAGGGTACTAAACTATCCTTCTACACTTAGGGTTCCGCAAGACCCAGGGGGACTCCCTCTATCCTCTCACAACCTCTGCACCCAACTTGTGAAATGAATAAGACTAGCAGAAATTCTCACATAAACTAAACAAAAATAGGAGAATGTTGCAGATTGGAAAAATCTTCAGTGATCCTCAACTAAATTGGAGCATGAGATGGGTATTACTGTATCACAACATTAAAAAAAAAATGGTTTAACATGATTTAATCAAATTTATAGCAAAGTTGGGTGATTTGAAACAATACATGACCTAGTAAGACACTACAACATTGATCAGTACCTAATTCCACCGGGCATGGAGTCACAAGCATACAAACTTTAGTATGACAGAAATTCACTAAATGACTTTAAGATCTGAGAAACTATTGCCTTACAATAGTCCTTAACTGCAACCCTAACCCTCACTTCTTATAAAGATCCTTGCATAAACCTCATGAATTTGTAAATTAGTTCAAGCACTTAGTTGACCATAAGATCAAAGCGAGAAATGAACTCACATACATCATAACAATGCACTAAAACAGAAAGAAATCCTTGACCTCTTTCCACTTGAAAGCTCATGAAATTCATACACAGGAGAGATATGGGTCATAAATCATATATACTCATTATCCCACTGCTATCTTCAATCATACATTATTTCATAACTCATAGACCCAAAAACTACAACAAAATCAGACAAACAATCCTTCAATATTTTTTCTTTGAATGTTTAACAAAATTTCACAATCACCCAAAGACTTGCTAATGGAACCTAAAATTTGGAACCCCTAAAAAGTGATATGAAAATGCTTATATAGAATAAAGGATCAAAAAGCAACTGATCACTCTAGGGCATAAACCAACATTAATGCTCAACCAAAAAAATTGGAAAGAAATGCCAACCACCACAATGATGAGAGAAAAGACCTCAAAAGGCCAACAAGGTTACAAATATCTCCAAATCGGTGAAAACCTAACCCATCTAGTCAATACATTAAAGCAGGAAAAAATCAGCCTCCCTGCAATGTATTGTGGCCATATGAAATCAATTCAAACAGCAAATCGATCCATCTACCCTTCTACAACTTAGAACGCAGTGCCATGGCAATAAAACCCTAAGGGAAAAAATAAATTCAAAAGAAACCCTTCCCAACAATCACTTTAGCACGGGAAAAACATCAACTGGTCACATTTAAACACTTCTTCAACTTTAAAACCCATTCGTTGATCCTCACTTATAAGTATTCAGGCACCAAGAAAACAAATAACCACGACCTAATCAACCGCTTGACGACCACCATGTGGCAAGCCCTGATTTTCCTTTGAAACCACCTGCTCACCATCTCAATCGCGTCGGCCCCACCAACCTTATTGTCAACCTGTGACCTGTGCCAAAACTATGTGATCCCGCACCCTATATCCTTCTTGCAACTTTCTTTATGGGATCATGACAACCGTCTAATTTGACCCCTATATAACCTCCCTTTGTTTCAAATCCATGCCTTTCCTGCCACGCGTCACCATCTTGTGATCCCAGGGACTTTCTCTCTCCACCCTAATTTGATTACGGGATCATAAGGCTCTTCCATCTATCACCTCCGGGCCCACCACTACACCTTTTTCCTTCCTTTGGTTTGGACACGCATTGTACCCTCACAATCTCGTGTTGACATCATTTTTATGTCACCCTACTTCATAGGATAGCGACGATGCGCCACCTGTCCACCTTGTCCCCACTACCTCTTTGCATATGCCACATGGCACCATCAAATTCTATACCACCTCTACCACATGTCACTCTGTCATGATCCCGTGACCTTTCTCTGTCCTAGTCACCAACCTTCACAGGATCGTGAGAGCCCAACACCTAGCACCTTTGGGCCCACTTCGGGATTTTAGAAATTGCCTACCTTCTTTCCATTTCCAAAGATCTGCTCCACTGCTATATGGCATCACCTAATTGGCCTTCGAAAATCACACTTTTGGCCTTCTATTTCCGAAAACCCTTTTCCTAAGCACGAGCCCACAAAATTCTTCATGTTGACCGCCAGTTGTCTGCCATCTAACCCCGCACTTGCAATCCATATGCCAAAAGGCAAGTGCCTTTTTGGCACTCAACTATTTCACGCTAGGAATTAAAAACACTAAGTAACTCCCCGACACGATCAATGTGGGATATATCCCCTTAAGAGTATTTCTTTAGAAACAACAACCATGAACATGACAACCATGAACATCCTTTGAATTTCAATCTATAAAGGAACGAAAGATCGTTGCCCTGAGTAAAACCATATGTCATCTTCTCTGATGATCTTCCATCCAAAAAATGAAAACATGGGATCTCTAGGATTATGGTTTTCCACAGTCAAACATGGAAACCTCTGCAAACTAAACAAGGTACTCTCACAAAATAGAGTACCAACAGGTGGCTCTGATTGGGAATGTATGCCTCTTGTAGGCATAACAAGATCATAGATCTCTGAGTTGAGAAGACCACAATGATAAAACCAAAAGGAAACTACCTAAACATAACAACCCAAAAGACAAATCAAACTACTCTAACTATGTACAACATTTACCCCATTGTTCATGGAAAAGAAACACTTCACAAGAAGTAAGCCTTCAAGAACTGACCATGAACTGGTAGCTCAAGAAGATCACCTATCAGCTCTTGGAGAAAATATGAATCCTCCCCCCACTCTCTATGAATCAGATATGGACCTAGCCATATTGGGGAAAACTTCCCATGCTTACCTTTGTCTTCTAATATGGCATTCCACATTAAAATAAGGTCACCTAATTGGAAACTCCCTGCAATTTATCTCCTATCATACAAGTCCTTAACTTGTATCTGCAACTTTGTGTTCTTATCACAAGTTTCTCTTCTAGTTTCACTTAACTCTATCAGGTCCTCTATCCTCAACTACATTTCATCCTCTAAATCATCAGCATAAGTTTGAACAAATTTATACATCTACATCAAGTTGTTTTGGGGTAGTCTAGCATGTATACCATACACTAGATCATAAGGGGCACACCCTATTGCCTTTTTCATTGTTACCCTATCTGCCCAAACTGCCAACTTCAACTTTGAATCCCAAGCCCTCTTACTTTTGCACACTATCCTCTTGATGGCTTTCATCAAGCTCTTGTTTCTTAATTCAGCTTGTCCATTCTCTTGTGGATGATAACGTGATGAGTGTGAAATCTGGATGCCATAATTGTTGCAAAATTCTATGTATTCCTTAGACCTGAAACATATTGTATTATCTGAACTATTCTCTCTTGGCACCCAAATCTTGGTACTATATGTTCCAACAGAAAATCAGTGAAAACCCTACTTGAAGCCCCTTTAGTTGGGATTGCTTCAACCCATTTGGTGAAGTATTTGGTTTCCACAAGAATCCAAGCATTATCCATCAAATCATCCATTTTATTATAGCTCCTCTCCATCCAATCAATCCCAAATGCATCAAAGCTCTCAATCTCATCCAAACTGCATTTCTATATTGCTTCAATCTTTTATTCTTAGATGCATACTTTGACCTTACTTGGGATATGACCAACTCTGAATCTCTAATAACCCTAAGATTTTTTATACCATGTTTCTTTGCAATTCTCAACCCGAATAGCAATGCTTCATACTCTGTTATATTATGCATACATGTAAAAATCAAAGTAAAAAAAAATTACATGTTTTTCCATGGGGTGATATTAATAATACCCCTACACCAGAGCCTTCTTTTGAACAAGCTCCATCAAAATACATAGTCCATAAACCCTTTTCACCTAATAATTTCTCCATTTCTTCATTTATTGGTGCAAGTTGATCCTTGTTTTCTTTTGGAAAATTCTCAATCCTGGATGCATTTATATCAGTGTCAGTAAAATAAGTCATATTTTTATCTAGGTCTTGTTCTATCATATGTGACACTCTTGGCTCTCTTTCAAACTTGACATGTTGACCATTAATGCAAAAGGTTGTATATGACAAATCACATTGTAAACTCCCTCCCATAGAAGCACTCCATTTTCTTGATAATAACATTCCAAAATGAGGAGAGATATCTACAACTAGAACACTCATAATTAGATCTATATCATGGTATGTTGCCAACTTATAAGGTAGTGACCTTATAGTACCTATTACAGGTACCTCTCTTTAATCTAGAGCACAACATCTACCTTGGGTAGTATCAACATTCAAATCTAGAGATTTCATTATCTTTACTGGCATCACAGTATTTGAAGCACCAGAATCTATCAAACAATTATTGTGAGGGATCCTTTTAAATTTGAGTTTAGCAGCTGCCTCCTCTGACACAATATTGTCAGTTGACCCTGATTCAATAATGAATTTGAAAAATTTTACCATGATTTTGCATTTCATTCTAAACAATACCCTTCTCTGACTGGTTTCTTCTCTAACAGGCTATTTGATAAGTGTTCTTTTTATCATGAGGTGCTCTCCTTCTTATGATTCTTAGGGTACCTCTACATGTTTATTGCTACTTGTCTCTTCTTGAACATAACTCACTTCCTTGGGATGTAGACCCCTTCTCTGGGAACTTATAAATAGGATGTCATAAATGGTTGCAGTGGTAACACTTCATGCTTGCAAAGTAGGAACCTCTTCCTTGTCCACTATTCCTTCCTCTCCAATTGTTACTTGAGCCTCTTCCTCTGTTAGAAATTCTTCTGCTTGAGCTTCCTTCATTTTTCTTTGTCCACTTTGTGTCACTTTGTGTCTTTGACTCTGTACTCCTACCTCCAAAACCTCCTCTATGACCTTTGCCATCTCTACCTCTTCCTCTTCCTCTATTATTGTTTGAGTCTTGCTTCTTCCTTAGTTTCTCTTCCACTTTAACAGCTAATTGATAACATCTCTGCACTATGGTAGGATTCAGGAGACTAAGTTCATCTTGGATAGTCCACTTTAAGCCATTCATATATATGGCTACCTTCACACTCTCATCTTCGGCGACTCTAGACCTCATGCACAATATTTGGAACTCTTCAGTATAAGATTTAACATCTAGCTCTTTTCGCCTAAGACTCTATCTTTTCTTATGCAACTAGATTTGATAATCCTAAGGTACATAGACTTCTCTCACCTTTGCCACCATATCCTTCAATGTAGCTATTGGCCTCTTCCCTTCTTTCTCCCTCTCATCTTGAATGGACTTCCACCAAGTGAGGGCAGAACCTCTGAGTCTGCCTTTTTCTACCTTCACCTTTTGCGCTTCACTTATTCCATCACATTCAAAGTGATTCTCAAGCCCTTCAATCCAATCTAATACTACCTTTGGTTCCATTTTCCCACTAAAGATAGGACTACCCTCTAGTGTCTTCCTACTTAGGGATTTTAATCTTTTCAAAAATGTCTCTTCATTAAGGAAAGGATTTTTTTCAAGGACCTCATCCTCTAGGGATAATTCTTTGTGCTTTCCTTCTACCTTGTCTTTGACTTCCTCAGTTTTTTCATCTACCTAATCTAGCTTTTTCTCCAAATGAGCCAATCCTTCTCCGAGAAAGTTTTTATCTTCTTCTTGCTCATCCACCTTCTTATCCAATTCGGCATTAGTCACCATTTTTTATTCTCCAATTGACTCTTCTAGTTGAAACATCCACCCACAAGCCTAATCTTATAGGCTCTAATACTAATATGATAGATACTCTCTAGTGTGCTTGCACTCCTTGATCAAGACCCTCACTGTTCCCAATCCTTCCAAGACCCTAACCCTAACTCCTAGGATCTTCCAAGACCTCCTCTATCTGGTTTAGGACTTCTTCAATTCCCCTTCACAAGGTGGCATCCATTATTGCTTCACTAGGGTAACTATCACTATTGCAATTATCACTTCTCAACACCTTCTTGGATCCATTCAGGTGCTTTTCTTGCTTGCTTGATTAGATAGTGTTTGCAGGGGGTTAAATATCTTCCCATACCTTCTACAATCTCAACTTGATCCCTTTAGCTTGGGGTTATCAAGGTCTTGAACATCGATTTCAAGATTCTTGGTTCAATCTTGTTTTTTAGGCCTATTAGGTCTATTAGGCCTATTTCACTAGTTTTTTCCCAATCTTGGAAAAATTTCCCAAACAACCCAATAAATTTTTTTTGGATTCAGACACCCTTTATGGAGGTCTTCAAGATTTCTAAGGTCTCCCTTCTCCAAGTCATCCTTACAGGTGATTCCTACATTTAAGGGCTTCTAGGGATAATAAGCTCTCCATGAACCAGTCAACTGATTTAGGATTCAAAATTTCTTCAAATGGATTGGCCAAGTTCCAATCCTCCCCAAGGGTCTATGCACAACTCTAAAGAAACCTCATAACCACTTGGATTCATCAAATCAATTGAACCCCTGCAATCAAACACCAATTAACTTCTAGGCCTTCTCCTTCCATATGTACACTATACATAGGCTCCCCTCACATTTACCTATAGGTTGTGATGATTCCATGGTAGGGTTTCATGTGGGAGCCATTTGTCCACACTATAGTCCTGGATAGGCCAGAGACTAGCTACTTTATGAAATTATATACAAACCTAAACTAATGTAAAGAAAAGAACTTCAAACCAATGCACAGTGAGAGAAAAAAAAACTCTAACTAAAATAATTCCACATGAAGAGAGTGGATTCAATCCATTAAAATAATATTTCAATGAAAAGTGTACAAACTATCCAAAAAACCAGAAATACAGTGCTAAAGTACTTAACTTGTATTTCTTCAAAAAAACTTCCAACCTTGGGATTTTGGCTCCTTGGATACTTTATAAATCCTCCTCATAGGTGCACAGGTGCAGGTAGTTGGCATACTGACCATGCCCTAAAACATTGATTTTCCCTCATTTGGACAATGTTGTCATGCAACTTTGCAAAGTTGTGAATGTTGTCATGACAATATTTTGACAATTTTTGCAAATGTGCTTCTAACTTATCCAAATGACCTCTAAACTTCATAGAATGATGGAAAATAATCATAGAGGCCATTTTAGGCTTAATTACACTCTTTCTTAATCATTTTAAGTCATTTGGCCCAAAATCCAAAGTTAAGCCTCAAAAGAGACCTAAAGCCAAAATAACTAACTAACAACAAAGCACTTCTAGATTAGATTAATTCTAACCTAGTTCCACTAAAACACACACACTTAATACCTTCTAAGGTATATC
Source organism: Thuja plicata (assembly GCA_018584345.1). NCBI lineage: Eukaryota > Viridiplantae > Streptophyta > Pinopsida > Cupressales > Cupressaceae > Thuja > Thuja plicata. The sequence goes on along the minus strand of MU225394.1, from coordinate 3,832,920 downwards.
AAACACCTCTTACTTGGCTAGTGTCAGTACAAGCCCAAACAAAACAAAGGACCTTAAGAGATTTCCCAGGTGCTCCTGCACCATACTCCCAAACAAAAGAACTTAAGTCACTACTGAACTGATCAAGTTAGGATCAATTCCTAACTTCTTGAACTTTATCTCTTTGACCCATGTAGCCTCTGAATCTTCTTTCCCTTTACATTTTACTAAGTGTTCCTAATAGGTCTTATGTCTAGTCTTCTTGCTCACTCTTAAATTTAGGATCTTCTCTGCTTTTGGAGATGATGTGGAAGGTAACTGAAGGTCTTCCACTTCTTGTATCACCTCTATGAGACTCTGATTTGGATTTGGAATTTTACCCTTGTAGAGGACCAAATCTTCTACATTGAATATAGGAGAAAGTCCTATATCCTCAAGAAGCTCCACTTTATATGCATTATTCCCATACTTAGCCATAATAGTACAATGTCCCAACCTCCTCATTTGTAACTTGGGGACTCCTTTCTACAATCTTTCCTTGTTCAAATGCACCATCACAAGATCTCCTACTTGGAATTGAAGATCTTTCTTCTTTTCATCAACCTTCTGCTTGATCCTGGAAATATTATCTGTTAGTGACTTCTTAACTAAATCATGGACCTCTTTCATTGCATGGGAAAAATCCTCTACATAGCCACTCCTTGAGGTTCCATCTCCTAAATCTCTGAGCTCCAGAATACCCCCTGGGTGCATCCCATAGACAATTTCAAGTGGGCTTCTGTCATTGGTCCTATTAAGTGTATTATTATATGCATATTCAGCTTGGGCTAAGATTTGGTCCCAATTATGACCATACTCCTTAGTGATTCACCTTAGAAGGTTACCTAGGCTCCTATTTACCACCTTAGTTTGACCATCTACCTGAGGGTGGTATGCAAACCCAAAAGACAAATTAGTGCCAAGATTGTGCCACAATGTTTTCCAAAAATGACTCATATATTTAGAGTCTCTATATAACACTATACTATGGGGTAAGCCATGAATCCTCACCACTTCCTTGAAAAACAATTGAGTAATCTAACAAGCATCATGGATAGTCTTACAAGCTACAAAATGTTTCATTTTACTGAATCTATCCACTGTGACATAAATACTATCAAATCATTGCTTTGTCCTTGGTAAGCCTACTACAAAATCCATGCTAAGGAATTCCCATGGCCTATTAGGAATGGGAAGGGGTTGATAGAGACCAGCATTGGAAGAAGTGCCCTTGGCCTTTTGGCAAACAATGCAACATTCTACATACCTCCTAACATCAAGATTCATTCTTGGCCAATAATAGTATCTTTGTAATAACTCTTGAGTCCTATTGACTCCAAAATGTCCACTAAGGGCTCCATTGTGCTTTTCTTGAATTAAATTTACTCTTATTGACCCTCTAGGTACACAAAGTTGACCGCCTCTAAACAAAAATTCATTCTGTAAAGTGTAATCAAAGAACTCACCATGAAAATTATTTTGATGTTCCTTGCATATCTTGTAGGCCTCTACAAAGTCTCCATCCTCTGAGTATAAGTCCTTGAAGCTATCAATCCTAGTTCTCTTCAATTGAAGCTCTTGTATTGTCAAGAGTCTTTTGCTTAATGCATCAACAACTTTATTATGTTTCCCCTTCTTATGTTTGATGGTGAATGTATATGCTTGCATGTACTCTACCTATTTCATATTCTTATGACTGAGTTTGTCTTGGGAATTGAGAAAACTTAGGGCCTAGTTGTTTGTATAAACCACAAATTCCTTAGGAAGGAGGTAGTTTCTCCATTTCTTTAAGGCTTGGACTAGAGCATACAACTCTAGGTCATAGGAAGAGTACTTCCTCTTTGCATCACTGAGCTTCTCACTGTGAAAAGCCACTGGTCTTCCATCCTGGCTCAAGACATCCCCTATGGAAATGTTGCTAGCATCACACTCCACTATGAAGAGTTTCTCAAAACTATGGAGAACTAGAATGGGTTGAGTAGATATCCTTTTCTTCAACAACTCAAAACCCTGATTTGATTTACCATTCCATTTGAAATTAGTTCGCATTCCACCCTTGATGGTGTCCAACATAGGTGCACATATAGAACTGAACTACTTGATGAACTCTCTATAATACTGATCCAAACCATGAAAGCTTCGCACCTCTGTAGAAGCCTTAGGAGTAGTCCAATTTACAATTGCCTCCACTTTTCTTGGATCCATTTTGAGATTTTGATGTGACAATAAAAATCCAAGGTACACTAGTTCCTTCTTCATGAACTCACACTTGTCCAAATTTATCATTAGTGTTTCCTCATGCAATTTTCTAAACACAATTTGCAAATGTTTAAGGTGTTCCTCTCTAGTCTTACTAAAGATCAAGATATCATCAAGATATACAACTAAAAACTTACCAATGAAGTCCTTCAACACCTTTTTCATCAGCCTCATAAAATTACTTAGGGAATTTGATAGCCCAAATGGAATAAAAAGCCATTCATACAAACCTTCAGTGGTCTTGAAGGCAGTATTCCACTTATCCCCTTCTTTGACCTTGATTTGGTGGTATCCACTCTTGAGGTCAATCTTAGTAAAGTACTTGGCATCCCCCAAATAGTCCATTAGCTCTTCTATCCTTGGGATGGGGAATCTATATCTAATGGTGATTCTATTTATGGCCCTAGAATTAGTGCACAACTTCCAAGTACCTCCATTCTTAGGGGCTAAGACATTAGGAACAACACATGGACTAATACTTCTCCTAATCAGACCTTGGTCTATAAGCTCTTGGATTTGTTTAGAAATCTCCTCATTTTGTTGAGGTGTCATTTTTTTAGCAAATTTATTGGGAAGAGTGGCTCCTGGGATAAAATCTATTTGATGGCTAATGACTCTTTTAGGGGGTAGGGTAGTTGGCTGTCCATCACTTACAATGTCTTGAAACTCCTTCAACATTTCTTGAACCTTTATAGGAAGCTCTGTCTTCTTTGTCTTCTCTTCCATGGGCTTCAAAACCAGTGCATACTCTACTCCTTCTCCTTCTTCTAGGGTCTCCAAGAACTCTTTCTCACCTACCAAAAGTACATTAGGCCCTGTAGACCTTGCTTCCCATTCTTCTAACAATGACTGTATTTTGAAAGTGACACCATCTTTTCTGAATGAATAGGCATTCTTGGCCCCATCATTCATGGAATGCCTATCAAATTTCCAAGGTCTTCCCAATAACAGGTGGAGGGCATCCATTGGCAAGACATCACATAGCACTCTATCTTTATACCTTCCAATGGTGAAGTCTACCCATGCTTTCTCATTGACTAGGACATGTTGTCCTTTGTTCAACCAAGTGACTCTGTAAGGATTTTTGTGAGGGATCCTTTTCAATTTGAGTTTAGAACCTACCTCCTCTGACACAATATTCTCAGTTGAACATGAGTCAATAATGAGTTTGCAAACTTTTCCCATGATTTTTCCTTTCATTCTAAACAATGCCCTTCTCTGACAAAGTTATTCTTTGACAAGCTCTTTGATAAGTGTTCTTATCATGAGGTTATCTCCTTCTTCTGATTCTAAGGGTGCCTCTGCATGTTTATTGCTACTTGTCTCTTCTTGAACATAACTTGCTCTTTTCTCACTTCCTTGGGATGTAGACCCCTTCTCTGGACACCAATAAGCATGATGTCTATTATATCCCTTAGATATCTATTTACAACAGAGAATATGGTATAAAACATTAATTGTTTTTCCATTGTGAAAATTTAATTGTTTTTTAAAAATAAAATAGTTCGTCATTTTTACGACCTTACTAACAGTCAGAAACGACGAGGATTCTATATGAATGATGAACTGATTGAAGAATTGTCGTTGATATATTCATCATTGATGGCTTTCCTAACAGTCAGAAATGACGAGGATTCTATAAGAATGATGAATATATCGATGACTGTTTGTTGATCAGTTTGTTGTTCATATAGAATCCTCATCATTTATGACTGTTAGTAAGGTCGTAAAAATGATGAACTGTGCAAAGGGCTTAGAGATGAAAGGCACATCACAACATCTTTCAAAAAGCCTTTTTTTAACCTTTTAGTCATCGGTTTTACAACTACTAGGTCAGTCGTGGAAAGTTTTGACAAAAAAACTTCCACGACACATTTGGTCGATTGACCTACATTTTCCAATCAAACAATCGACCTATTCTCATCGAAAAATGGGCAAAATTTTATTAGTGGAGAGTTAAAAAGGCTTGTAGGTTTTTTAGCTAGGCTCTTGCTGCAATCTTGTTTATTTCATCAAAGGTAGGAGATGAAAGCTCACTCAAATTATTATTGAGCTCTTTTGATTATTATCTTTCTCCTTATAACTCGTCTTTTGCAACAAGCTATTCATCATATCTACATAATCTTGAAAGGGAATCAAACTACTAAATTCATCATTGAAATTGTTATAGATTGCTTTCATTGCAACCAAATATTCTATAGATTTCTCCATGGGATTTGAATATGGGTTATAAGAGGGTGCTTCATTTGTAGGTAAGAACATACTTTGTGAAGATTTAGAAGAGATTGGCTTTGAAACTTTGGCCACTTTTAAAGTACTTTTTAAATTTGTAAACAATGTACTTTGAAGATTTTTCTAGTAGTGATCTCATCACTTCTTTGGTCTCCATAATACTCTTTGTATTTTTCTTCTAGGTGTTTTGAAGTTAATAAAAAAATTATGCATCTCCACATAATCAACCATTTTCCCCTTCTTTCGTGTTTCTACTTTTGTGTCTTCTAAGTAAGAATATCCAACAAACATTTGTTCCTCTCACACATTGCAAAACCATGTTTACCTTTCACTTGGCTGCATAAATTTTGTCTAAACCCCCAAGCCAACAAGATCACATCTTTGATAGCACTATAATAACCCTTTCCAAATTCTTAAACCAATTTTGAAATTTTTGACATTTTTAAATTTTGATTTGCAAATGAAGAGAAACAATGAAATCAAGTAAATTGAAAAGTTCTCCAATACACTTCAAATTGAAACTATATGTTGTACACTTCATGTATAATTTCTATTATAAATTTTAATATGGTGTATAAATCATACATTTTTTAAAATTACATTAGGTAAGAACAATATACATTGTTGCAAAACACATCAAGCAAAACCCCCAACTAGGAGCTCAAACACATAGGGAAACAAGTACAACTTCCAAAGAAACTTCCCAAACTTATCACAATTGTTCTTAACCAAAAAATACATGAGAAAAAAACTCAATGAAAAAAACCATGGCCTCAAACTCCCAATGGTTTACTCTAACACAAAAATACAAATAGAAAAAAATGCTACAATTTCAAGAGCTATTTGTAACCACAAAAACTACTAAAACTGAAAGAAACATTAAAAATATGCTCAATGGTAATCTCTAAGTGAGACTACACCATGATGAACCTCTCATTCTTAATTCCCCTGAAAACCATCAAATGTCTCATTCTTGAGCCTCCTTCTCCATAGGTTTGACAACCTCTAAAGAACAACAAAATCAATTAACAAATATCAAGTGAATGAATGCATAATGTGAACCAAAACACTCCTAAATATCAAAGTGTATTCAAGCGCACATTTGGGTGCCCAATATGTGTGTGAAAGGGGCAAGATTCTTTGCATTTCCAAGAATGTGACTCCTCTTCCACTTGTTCTCCACTTTCTAACTCTCCCAGTTGCAACTAGTCACTTACCACTTTTGTCAAAAGTTTCCAAATGTCACTTAACATTCCAAAATATACTATCCAATTTCACAAGCCATCTTTTAACCTCCCCTAAAATGTCATTTATTAATTTTAAATTCAATATGATTTGATCCTTTCATTTTTAAGAGCATTATTTCTTGATTTATCCCACTACAACATTTGGGGTCAAATTTTGACGCCAATTTGCGACGGCGCTACCATTTGTGTGTGATTTTTGTGTTTTTTTTCTAAGTGCCACCAACGTTGTCGTAATTTTGACACCCTCTTGATTATTAAAAAAAAAAAGAAAAAGAAAGGCTCATCTATGATCAAGCTATGCATGTGAGCAGAAGTAAACTAGACCATTATACACGCGAAGAGTGATCTTGTTGTATTGAATCCAGCTAGCAGTCACAACTGAAGAATCCAACAACTCATTCATCACACCCCCAGGCCGGTTTGCAATTCAGCTAGTTTCCTTCGTGTTTAGGGTATAGCCACCACATACTCATCAACAAGCCACCGCGTACTCACCATTTGAGGTATGTCTTGTATTTTATCCTTTGGTTAAGAGCATATTACATGACTAGAGGTGTATACCCTAAGATGGCCTGATTGATATTAGTCAATATGATGAACATACACCATAATGAGAACATACGCTGTAATCTGAAGAAACCTTAGCATAAAGAAAGTGATGCTTTGTCACAGGAAATATGCCACTATTGTCTCACTGAAGCTTTGACCCTATCTATTGAATGTCAGATGCCAATGAATTTTTCAATCGTTGGTGTCTTTTTGAATGCCTCATTGAGGGATTGAACAAACTATCTAGAACCTGGAAATTCAAGATCTTATTATCAATTTCAATATATGTCTTGTATTTTAGCCTTTGGTTAAGAGCATATTACATGACTAGAGGCGTATACCCTAAGATGGTCTGATTGATATTAGTCAATATGAGAACATACGCCATAATGAGAACATACGTCGTAATCTGCAGAAACCCTAGCATAAAGAAAGTGATGCTTTGTCACGGGAAGTATGCCACTATTGTCTCACTGAAGCTTTGACCCTATCTATTGAAGGTCAGATGCCAATGAATTTTGCAATGGTTGGTGTCTTTTTAAATGCCTCATTGAGGGATTGAACAAACTATTTGGAACTTGTACATTCAGGATCTTATTATCAATTTCAATATATACATTGAATTATATGGTTTTTCACCATAGATGCTTGAGGTTGTTAGTATTTTTTTCTTTAATTTCTCGCTGGCCTTCTGTCACATTAAAGAATCACATGTCTTCTCTAGGAGCTGAGGTCGAGTCTTTTCTAATGTTTGGGCTTGCATGTCCTATTTTCATTTTTTATAACAAACTTTCTCTACTTTAATAGCTTGAGGATGGTAAAATTTAGTTTATTCCTTGTTGTTTCAAATGATATACTATTGACTTACTAATGGCGTGGATGAATATGGTTTGTTTCCGTATGGTGGAGGAGCTTGTGCTCAATAAGAGCTACACGCATGTTGTTGTTCCTGTATCCTCTATATTTCTGATTCCACAATCTTGATAGGTTAGAAAGTCCTTATTTTAGGTTATTTTTGTGGTTGGTGATTCTCTCCTTACTAGTGTTTTTTTCTATCTGGGTTTGGTCATTTTTTGATTGTTTGTGTTT
>MU225394.1:3787687-3804700 GCA_018584345.1 Thuja plicata | reverse complement strand
TTGTTCAGAGGAGGCACCATGGCTGTCCGAAGCTTCAACTCGCGCACCAGCAGTAACTGCTGGGCCGAAGTTGGCCGAAGCCATAATAAAAGCTAACCCTAATGCAAAAGGGATCCCGCAGTAAATGCGGTTTGATAGATGGATGGCTCAGAGCGGAAACACGGACAGTACGCCGTACGCATGAAACCCTAGCAAAGCGAAAAACCCCAATATTGTATTTATTATAAAACAATATTATGTAGAAAAAATTGACATTAAATCATATTAATGACTAGTTAGATAATATATTTTCACAAAAGAAACTAAAACTACAAAAATATAAATTAAAAACTCTAAAATCAATTACATTGTTTTATTTCTCATAGATATACATTTTTGCATGAACTGCTTTGCGGCTTGTTATTATATCGCGCCCAACTTTAAAAAAACTTATCGCACCCAACTTTAAAATAACTCAAACTGTAGATTTTAGGTCAAAGAGAGATCAGATTAACTCAGCCTAAAATCAGGGAGGCATAAAATCTCTAAATTTGGGCTTTTTTCCCATACGCATTACTGTAATGACAGAATGTGGTGAAGCAAAAGCGAAAAATAAAGAAACTCTGCACAGTAAGAATATTTAGGACAGAGTGGAACCTACCATTAATAGCCATTTACAGTATTTGTAATGTAAAATGGAACTGGTACGAGGAAGATAGAATTTCAATTTGGCATTTGCATTAAAATTCGAATGTATGGGTTTTGTTTTATTATCTTTCTTCATATGCTTTTAATTTTGTGCTCATGCCTTAGGGTTTTTTAGTTTCTGCAATACTGTTGTTTTTTTTACTGGTTCATGACGCTGGCAGTGAACCTGGGACTCCAATATGAGAAGATTGTGCAGAGTTTTTTTAATTGTTTTATTGCCCATCTTTAGCACCATGTATTAGCATGGCTGTAACATTTTAACCATCCAGATTTTTTACTTTATTTGGTAGCTGGGTTTGGTTTAGTCTTCAACCAATTCACTAGTGTTCCTGTAGCTTCTTATCCCTCTTCTTCTATGCACTGATTTCATCCATGGATTTCATAATGACTTTGACTATTTTTTCTTCCTTCAATCATTCTTTCTATGTTCCCTAGAAAGATAGGGACACCTTTGTTGTTTTTGAATAAAATTCTTATATCAATATTTTTTATATGCTGAATTTCTCAAGAGATAAAATAAATTCTATTAGAAATCACTAAATAAATATTCAGTATTTCTATGAATTTAGCTTAGCTAGAATATCTAGTAGCAAATTTAGCAAAACTAAATGGGTTTGGTATAACATCTTGTTTTTGTTTAGAATAGAATGGTCCTACACATTCAATATATGTATAAGGTATACTTTAAACTTGTAGAGAAGTCATCATAATCTTAAATTTCTTTCTTTGAATGTAGAGTGTAATTTTTTTTTTCTAAATCACAATGTTAGTCACATAAAGGTACATGTTTAATATATATTACAGTGTATTTACATAATTCTCATAATCTTAACATTTTTTCAATAAAGGACATGAAATATGTGAACCCAAGATTTAAAAACCTTAGAAATAAGAGAATAATGTCTAAAACAAATTTATTTTTTATTATCTCATTATCTTTCATTTATTGCAAGATATATTTCAACTTTTTATTACTATTTATTTTTAAAAATTGAGTTTATACAAATTTTTACTAGATATCTATTATTTTATATTAAATTCAAAATCTATAAATTGGTAATATCACATTAAACTACTAATTCCACATAATTTTGATTTAAAATTAAGTATATTTTTATAATTTATTACTAAAATCTTAATTATTTAGTTTAAGTTATATAATTTATAATTAGATTACTCTTTGAATTATAATTAATTATAATACGTGTCATTAATTTAAGCAAAATTTTATTTTGTAAAATATAGTTAAAATCAAGTTAGAATTACAATTAAAATTGATATTATAGAGATTTTTTAATTATTTTAAAATTATTCAATCATAAAATTTATTTATAAATTAATATATATTTATCATTATTTCTTTCTAATTTATGAAAATTATATTTGTAATACTTCTTTCCATCTCATCGGACCCAATCAATAAGATAATTTAACCCTTTAACTTTACTATCTAATATTATTAAAATGAAATAGGGTCATACATTAGCCTCTTAATTTACCCCCTTACATAAAAAAATGCTCCCATGACTTTCTCTATTGACCAAAACTTAGATTTTAGTTCAATTCTTTCTCATACATTTTTTAGAAGAATCCATGTTTGCATTGTCACAACTATTAAGCTCAAGGGACAACCTTTCCCTCAATGCTACAATGTAGAAAAATCAGGAAGGGCAACAAAGAATGTTATGACAAAAACCACACAAAAACTAAAAAACATGGCAATGTAATAATGCCTAGTCATAAGGGGTGTTTTAAATCATTTGAAAAATAAAATAGGCAACCTTGCCTCTATCTATTTTTTTATTTCTCTCTCTCATTCTCTCGTCTCTCCCTCTATAAAGATTTATCTATTGCATATCTTTCTATGCCTTTTAACTCTCTCTTTGTCTCCTCTCCTTCATTTCTATTCTCGTCTATATATCCATATTTTAATTCCGTTTTTACGGTCGTCTTCATGACTTTCCCTTAATGTGTCCAGAAATTTAGTTTAACCGTTGCAGGGAAAATGATCCTGGAGTCGGCAATTTCAGCTGTGGTGGTTATTAGTCTGACAATTTATACATTTTGGGTTGCAAGGAAAGGCCACTATTTTAGCTTTTTGGGATCCATTATCTTTGCTGGATTCATGGTGCTTTTGGTTTTTATATTCATTCAGGAATGTTTTGTTTGTCATCACCACCTTTTTCCCATAATGTCTGCTGTAGTTTTCTGGTGATTCCTACTATAAAGCTTCAATATCCAGCCAAACAAATCCACTGCTTAAATCTGGTGAGCACTATACATAAAGAGTAATGCAAATACTAACAATGTTAATTATACTCTAATATATAGAGCATTTTCTTCAAAATAAAGTTTCAATTCTTATAGGCATATGATTATTGATGGGCATTGATCTTCATTTTTCGCTATATCATATATCATACAGTTTTCATTCTAAACTTTAATAGCCTAAACTAATCAATTATTTTACAATTAACATTAAAGGATCTTTCATGATAGGAGCTGTTCCATTTTACTGTCAACTCATCTGTAGCTCTTAAAATATCGGGCCGTGTTATCTCTTATTGCTGGACATATTTGAAATATGAATGATTTTTGAATCTTAAATGTTTTTCTATATATGCAGCCTTTTTCATGATGCTACAAAAGAGTATTTGCCAAATTTGAGTTTGTTGATCTACTTGAGCAGAGAGTTTTGTAACTTAATTTGTTTTGATGTATAATACATCAGATGTTACTTCTAATGTTCTTGTTATTAAATTAAAATTTTCAGACCCACTATCAGAGATTTTTAATTTAATTAATAAACATAAAAAAATTGTCACTTCAGATACAAATTTCCCGCTGCATAGACGCTGCCAAAAGATGGCTATCTTATTGAATATCTATTAATATTTTTGATAGATTTTAACTATTTCTACAATACCATAAAAACTTTGATACAAACTTCAATTTGTTACAAATTCTATAGATTTGCTGCTTTCTTGAGAATCAGAAACAGAGATTGTATCATTCTGAGCTAATCTTCTAAAAATTTGCACCCATTGAAAACTTTGATGTACCCAGTCAAGCTAATGCCTTCATTATAAATACCCAAAAGCTAAAAAATAGCATTCACAAGGAAATTAAGTAAACAAATCTATAAAATATCTACTTCTGAGTGCCAATTGTGGCGGGCTTAAACCAAGGGGCGTGACCGTGTTAAACCTCCTCATCCCATAATTCTTCAATAGTCTTGTAAGGGCTGGCTGTACTATTAACATAATTCTCTCCACGCATTAACTTTCTTTGTTCAAGCTTGCTAATCTTGTCATGATCATCTGGAGTCAAAGACCAATCAAAGACTTGAAAATTTTCAGATATTCTGCCTGTGTTGTAGCTCTTAGGCAACACACTCACTCCTTGCTCTAAACCCCATTTTAACATAACCTGCATTTGCACACCACCAATATAAGTTTCTAATTCATGTCCAAATAAAAATTCAAACACAATCGAATATGAACAAATGAATACCTGCGCTCTAGTCTTTCCATGTTTTTGGGCTATTTCTTGAATAAGGGGATTTTCCATTACCGCATTGGAACCCCATGGAGTACTTGGAGCTCCCAGAGGAGACCATGCACTCACATGAATGTTATGTTTGCTGCAATAATCTCTCAACTTCTTTTGCTGCCATTGTGGATGCATCTCCACCTGTGATTCCATACTGTCAACATAAACTTTGATGCAATTCAATAAAATCAAATTACTAGACCAAGTAATGTTTGTGACTCAAGAAAATATTAGGTGAAATTGGATTAGAAAATAGGCAGTCAAAGAGGTGATTTGCATAAAGAACCATGAGCTACTCTGGACCTGTAAAACTGTGATTTAAAAGCTCTCAAGCAGGGATTTGGTGAGAAAATGGAATTATATCAAAGCGATATGACCATAATAGTCACCTATACATACAACTAATTATCCCTAGCATAGTTCAAATATCGTTATTGGCAATTTATCACTAATGGCAAAAAAATATATATATATATGGAAATATCGAAGATAAGTCAGAAATTTATTGGGAAAATATTGGGAACTTAAAAATTGCTTAAATTTAATTACAAATACATTTTTCTTTTTTGCAAAATTCAGTAAGAAGATATCTAATGAATCAGTAAATGAGTAAACAAACCGAACAAGCTGATCTAAATATATATAACTAAATGCAAATAGGGTTCAAAATTGCATCCTCATGTGGAATGCTTCCATTGAACAGTGGAAACCATCCAGTCGAAGAAGAGCTAAAGACTTAAGACTTGTGAAAATTACTCTCAAATTTGAAGGCAGACTGCATTGGGATAGCGTCAAACTTTGGAGAAGGTGACATAATTTCAAAATCGCCTCAAATGCCTCCTCACTTACCTCAATGTGTTCAAGATAAAGGGTTTCAAGTTGCAAGAACTTTAGCTCTTCTTCAACATTTTAACAATTTATCTGCGATATTTCCCTGTGCAAAAGCTACGTAACTTCTCGTGCAGCAGAACTTCTCGAGATAAGTGAACTTATCACAGAGATATATGCGATATTTCAATCTATGATCCCTAGAAATAGACATGATCAACTATACACCAAGATGAACATCTGCAGAACTTTGTAGCAAACTTTGTAGCAAAAATAAATTGTAGGTAAGAGGAATCAATTCAACTTTGTTGCGCTATCCAACATCAATATTAGAGTTAATAGAGAAGGACAACTTTGTTATGGAACAATTATCATTAAAAACAGAATATAATAGTAATTATGTTGCAAATATTTGATAATAATATGTCACTTCAAAGAGACAACCTCCTAATCCACTTTAAAAGAGATACTTCCAATAATCTTTAACAAGATCACAATACTTCACATAATAGCACAGGGCCTAAGATCTTTCTTTCAAGATTGATTGCTGCTCTTCCTGGTCTCTCTTCTGCTGTAATGTCAATTCTGTGGTTTTCATCAATGCTGATCTGTTTTGCTCAGCTTACTCAAACATTCTGTAATTTTCTGTAGATGTATCACTCCAATGTTTATGTCCTTGTTTCATAGTTTTTCTTGCAGTTTTTATTGTATATGTGGTTGTAATCTTTGCTGGTCCATTTTGTACTGCTTTCTCAAACATTCTGTAGTTGTTTTTCTGTTGGTCTGTTCTCCAGTTTCATAGTTGCTAGTTCTTTCTTGCAGTAAATATTTTGTATTCTGTATTCTGCATTTATTCAATATACTTTCTATACATATCATGCTTATGCCTGGAACAAACCTTGATGATCTTTACTACATATGATTATAACAATGATTATACAGTTTATTTAAGAGTTAAAGTTACCACAAGTTAACTACTTATAATCCAAAAGACACTTTAAGATTAACTGACAACTCATAATCCAATACACACTATTCGATTAACTGAATACTCGTAACCCAATACACACTATAAAATTAGAGGCTACTCATAACCCTACACAAAAGGGCATAATAGCCTTGACAAGGCTACATAACTTATTGAGTTTGTCCCTGAACAATGGGTGAGACATTTCATTAAAGGCACAGGGAACATGTTATAAAAAACAATGAACACAGATACCCCTTGTGTCAGATGAAAAACAAGCCTCTAAAACAGATAAATACATTTGTGCAAACTCTTTACCTGATCAACAGCAGGGGGGATCTTGGCATATTTCAGCAAGTCTTCGATTTTCTTTGAGGAAAAGTTACTAAGCCCTATAGCTTTGGTAAACCCCAACTCCATGCACTGCTCCATTCCCTGCCAAGTAGACTTTATATCTAATGGCAAATAGTCTTCTTCTTTGACAGGGGTGCCTCGAATATCTACTCTCGTCTTGACAGGCCAGTGGATGAGAAATAGATCCACATACTCTAGTTGCATATTCCTGGATATTAGAAAAAAACTTCAATAAGGAGGTCTACAGAACAGACGAAACAGAAGACTGAATTTGTAAAACTAAACCATACATTAAACTATCCTTGATTGCAGCAACAGGATCGTCGTGCTCTGAATTCTTGAGTTTAGTGGTGACAAAAACATCTTCTCTGCTGACAAGCCCACTCTGAAAAGCTGAATTCAGAGCTTTCCCCAGTGCATGCTCCGAGCCGTAAACCCTAGCTGTGTCAAAATGTCTATAACCAACCTATAGAACAGAGCATTGAAAGAGCATTGAAAAAACCCCAACTTCAGATGATCATAATAGGTCAAATGGACTGCCCCAATGTGGAAAATTTTGAGAAGTTGAAAGAAGAACCTTTTCCCACAATGTAGAGTTATATTTCAAGATAAAACAGAGCATACTGTCCCATGACCCAGACAGCCATATCTGGTAGAACTGATAAAACTGCTAATGAAAAGAGTGAATACCTGAAGAGCAGCAGTAACTGCTGCTATGATAGTCTCTTCATTCTTATCGAGAGCAACAGTCCCCAGCCCAATTAATGGAATCAGGGCTCCTGTATTAAGCTCGGCACTTCTTCCTACACTTCCCATGATGTTTCCTGCAAGCTTTCACAGACCCATTTATTTTCTCTATAATACCAAAAAAAAAAAATTACTGATTGGTTTGCATCCATTGTGATTGAATTCACTTTATAGCTTCAAAATTCATTACCTTTGCAGGATTCTTGGGAGAAAGCTGAGACGACGTAGATAAAAAGAGGCCACACTGGATCTGCTGTGGCAAAGAAGAAAAAGGTGGCTTTAAAAGAATTGCAGAAGCTTGTGATTGATCGGAGAGAATTGGTTAATAATAAGAAATCCAGTGAATCAAGAAATTTCCAGTTTGAAATCGTATTGTCTAATCACTATAAAGGACAGTCATTAGACCGTAAAGAATGTAATACATGTAGGGTCGAACGAGCACGTCACTGCTTACGCGTGGTGTATTTTGCAAATCGGTGTCTGTATCTAGACATCGCTCTTTTGAAGATGATATTGAAGAAGTGACACAAGTGTCAAAGTCCTGTATATAGTGGAATATTTTAAGGTGTAGTTGATGCAATATATATAAAATGTATGAAGTATGTCATAGTGAAAGTCTTGAAAAAATAAGGGGAACATGATTTTATGTTGGAATTATATTGGAGATTAGTAATCAATAATCAATAATTTGCAAAGAGTACAAGTAGAATGATGCGAAGAAGCATTTGTGACTATGGAGGAAAGTGTTAACGCCTTTTTTCATAAGGTTGACAATTGGGACATGATTATTGGGAAAAATATAATTACTAGAATAAGTAGAATTAGTGAATTGTTGAATATTACATAATAGATTTTTAAAATTCAAAATTAGAATTTATTGAATATTAAAACTACAAATTAGAGCAAAAGTTTGGAAAGCCTCTCTGGTCATTGAAATCAGAATTGTAAATAAGAATTTCATTTATTTTTATCTATGGTTTGCTATTATATCATTTGGAAGTTCATCGTAAGGTTCTATTTGATAAAAGTGATTGAACACCCCATTGGAGGTCATTTATAAAGTAATTCACTAGCTTTATAGTTGAGGAAACCATTTTTTAGTACGAATATTTTTTACCAAAATTCACGTCAACTAGTGAGGGGCTTTATCTTTCTTCCATCTCTAAAAGCATATTCCAATATGATCCCTTGATCTCCACTTCTAATCCTATCCAGCTAATCCTTGTGTCAAGAAATCTATAAATTGGATGCTAAAGTCATTTTCATAATAGAACATATTTATGTGCAACTTTATGGTACAAGTAAAATCATTCATTTCTCATCGGAAATGTCATCATTAAGCACAACTATCATGGGTTTGCGCAACACAAGTTGGAACAAGAAATTTATTTATGTTTTCATTTTTTCCCTTGTAGAAATTATCTTTGTCATATAAACACCACAAAATCTTTATGTAAGGAAAAAGCTACCACATTCTATTTGAAGTTTACTTTTTAGTAGCCAATAAACATTTGAAGAATATCGATAATATCCACAAGACAAAAGAATGGAAATTTTATTTTCCACCCACTACAGATCTTTCTATACGATAAATACAAATGTAAAAATAACCAATACAATAAAAATATATATAATTTAATATATAATAAATATATTTTAAAATTTAAAATAAATAAATTATAATATATTGCTATCTTCTAAATATGTTTTTGAATGCTCAAACTTGTGAACATATATTGATACCTCCTGAATATAAATAACATTTTTTAACTTTTAAAAATATGGGAAAAATTCCAAACTATAAAATACACTTTATCGCTAAAAAAATTCTAAAATCTTATTGGTCAGATTAATTGCATTTTAGCTCCTAAACGAATTCTAAAGCACGCTTTTTAGGCTCTAGATTCCCACAATCCTTATTTTTTTGAATCACTTATCACTAAGATCATGGAAAAAAAAATTAATAATGATTTAAGATGCTGGTCACTATATTTTGAATGATTGTTGACTTCTCATAAATTGAATTCTAAGTTGCCTTACCCAATATAGTTAGAGCAAGTTGAGACTAAAAAATTGAGATAAATTTGTTATATTTTTTCACTTGGAACCATTATCCCTAAGCCTTGTCCACGTGCCTTAAATGCATCGCATAGCATGCCACATACTCTTATTTCTTCCATGTGTCTATATGCTAAATAGTAGATTGTACATGTGTTTGATAGAGGTCTAGTCTTCCAAAAAAAGGGACAGGAAGCGTACATGGATGACAACCTAAAAGAAATTCAAATTCTATTCCTAATTTCAGCAACAAAGTCATTTGTGCAGCGCTATAGATTTTCGGTTGATTTGAGCAGACTGCTGGAGATGGTGGAAACTGCTTTGTGTTCCTTCTTCTCTGACAATGGAAGATTTTTTCTCTATAGCGAAGAAAGAGTAGATCCAAGGTGATCTTTAATACGGTTTGCTAAGCTTTAAAATATTATGTTGTTGGTTCATGCGTGTATGTTTGCCTCATCTACATTTCATGTTCAAATTTATGTAATTTAGAATATTTTTGAGAGTCTCCTCTGTTCAGAAAGCTTGGATTCCGCTCATTTACACAAGGTCCTGATTAGGTGGTAGCCACGTACATTGTAGTGTGTTTGGTGGAAGAAGAACTCTAATTTGTTGGGGCAGATTACCAGTCTCAAAGCTGGGAGAGTTGGATAATGGATATAAATTGAAGGGTAAGGAGGCAACAATCCTTGAAAAGGAAGGCAACAAACCACCCGCTGCTAGTCCAATCGCAACAAATTGTATCAGGTGAATTAAGCCTAAATATGATTTACAAGAATTTGAAATTTTTTAGTCTCTCGCATTGACATGGGCTAGCTTAGGAAGGTCAAATGACCAAGCCTGGAACGCTTTAATTGAGAAAGAATAGAGCGATTTGGAATATTGATAAAAAAACATACATAATTGGTTCCAGAAATAGTTTATTAAGAATAATACATGAACTGTGGAAAACTCATGTGAATGATATCAAGAAATTCTTAAGTTTTCTCTTAGAATCAATTACATATATTTTTATATTGACATTTTAGATCACACTCAGCAATCAGAAATATTGATACAAAGACACACATAATTGATTCCAGAAACAATCTTTTAAGAATTTCACACCAACTGTGAAAAAAACAAACTCACAACAATGATGTAAAAAAACTGAAGTTAGGATTCTAAATGGTTGATAAAAAATTTCATCTTGTTCAATTTTATGTGAATTCATAACTAATGCATGTTTATCTGTGATGAAAACATATACATAGGCTACTACAAGTGTAGCAGTTCAAAGGGTTGTTGTGCAAGAAAGCAGGTGGAAAGAAGCTGCACAGATCCCTCAATGATGATAATAACATGTACACCTCTGATCACAATCATCCATGGCCATCAAACTGCAACAACAATTCCAATTCCAACTCTACTGCAAAACACTTACAAGAAGTCCCAACTGTTTCTGCTACTCCAATTGTTTCTGCTGCTCCAACTCTTTCAAAGAAAAGTTGTACAGATCACCATGTGGGTGCATCATCAGAAGATCAGCCATGCATTTCTTCTTCTGAAAACTTGTTCTCATTTATAATAAACTCCCCGGACAGACTAGAACAGTTGCATGTAGCCGAGCCCCTATCAACCTTCATGCAAGACGTAGAGCTCTGCATTTCAAGATCCAATCACAACTTGGGTCACGAAGATGATGATTTGTATGTAGATCTTGGCGAGTTGCCCCAATCCTCTGTAATATTTAGTACTTCCAGAGGATTCTTCAAATATGATGAGAACAAAAACAATGGTGGAATCGATCGGTGTAGTTGGCTTTGACACTTATGACACACTTGACCCTGAAAAAATATTTTAATGAAAAGTGAATTCGACTTGATTGTAATTTTCTCCTCTTCAGCACTTCATCGGAATCTCAAACTTGCTGTAATATTTTCTGTTAAAATTTTTTCGTTGCATTAATCTTTAGTACACCAGTTTTTCTTACATGGTATTTTCTTCAGGAAATCTTGGAGGCAAGGTGCAAGTCCTGAGTAGTGAGTATTGGAATAGATGCCCCCTTGCACTGGCCTTCTATGCAACATTCCTCCCCCAATTAACAAATGGTTAAAGTTGTTTGTCTAGTAAGTGGTTCCCCTTGCCTTTGCAATTATAAATGGATAAAAGAGGGAAAATGGGTAGTGTCACTAATATGTAATACTACTCATTGAAGTCATCTTACAAAATCTACCAAAAACTACACCGACCAAAATCTCATAAAGTTATAATGACTGCTCAATTCTACCTATTTGAAAAAAATCATATAAAAAATAGGATTTTTGTTTTACTGATAGAATAAAATTTTCATAGGTATAGTAACTGATTGTGATCAGGAACAAGAATCGGAGCTTCACAAATAATCGACCTCTTTTTGCTAGAGGTAAAATATTAAGGATATTCGTTCGGCCAAAATTGCCCAAACATTCGTTTTGTACCATATCTCTGATTCTTTAAAACATCACCGACCTTGGTGAGAGACTTACACTAAGCTCGTGATTACTAGACTTATTCTTTTAAGGCATCACAAGAGCCACACTCAAAAAATCATGGTGGATTCTTTATGAGTCATCTGGTGTGTCATTCCCAGTAGACAATGGCCCCTTACATACTAAAAAAAAAGCATAATTTTTTTTTGGGAAACTCGGCAGCTTACCTTATAAGAATTAGCTAACGAGTGAATTAAAATTGTACAAGAATAACACAAAATTAGTCAATTGGCTAAATAAAGCCATGACGAAGAGTTATACCCTGCTTCTGGGCCAAATCGCACTCTATGCATTCACTAAGATAGTTGGCATGAGAGTTACCAAATCGCTTTGCCACAAAGGTAAAACATGTTTATGAGGGTTTTCAAGGGTTTAAAGATTTCTAAGAATCTGAAGACTTACCCTCCTGATGTGTCTATCAAATGCGTCATGCCCATTGTGTTCAATGTAACATTCAAAAGCAACTCTTGTGCTAGGGTTGATGTTCACGAGTTTCTTCTGCACAGGATTGAACCTTGTATCAAATTTGGGGTTGAGAATGAACTTTCTCACATAATTTTCATACACAAAAGCCGCCCCATTGAACATAGGAAGCACCAGTCAACATGTAGCAATGAGTTTCAGATAAGGCCAGAAAGGCAGCATGTGTAAGGAAATCCAAACAAACTAAAAATGTTATAACCCAATTCAACTCCTATTCATTTTTCCCATATTGAAAAGGGAATTTTATAATTTCATAGGGAAAAAATGTAAAAAATGAGAATTTTTACCATTCAGGGACCTTAGCGAAGGTAAGCTCAAAAAGAGTAATGAATGAATACAAAACCCAGTATGTCAGCCATTGTTGATCATCAAGCTGTGATGGAATATCTATAGACCTAATGGATGCATATCTGCCAGAGTAGAAAAAGCCCGCTACATTTAGAAAATTCCCCAAATCGGCAACCAGGCACATGTAAATGACAAAATTGTAGTTTTCTTCCATGGAAACCCTAGAGATTTTTCTAGATTTTGCTAGCACACTGCAAATGGAAAATAATACTGTGAAAGACCTTTTCATTAAATGAAATTTACAGGAATGTACACGGCTCATAGTTAATGCATGATTAATGCATACAGCCATTTCAGTCGATATTCGTGCCAAAAGGCATTCATCAATAGTATGGGCAATAATATTTTTTGATAATTTATGTTTGAAAATTTGATTTTACTCATTGCTTTTTTTCTTCATGACCAATAAGAATTCAAAGAAATAGCTATTTTAGATCTTATAAATATACAAAAATTTATAAATAATATAATACACTTTACAAGTTAAAAAAATTCTAAAATTTTATTGGTTAGATTAATTGCATTTCAAAACTAAATGAATGCAATAGTATACCTGCCTATGCCAGGAACTAATAATTTAATTGTGTTGTATTTCTAGGAGGTTCAAAATGAAGTTAGTTATGATGAGTTTAATGAATTTATTTGACAATTTTTGTGGACAAATTGGGATGGTAAGGTAGGTTTCAAATTTTCTTTCTAGTTGCATTGTATTCAACCAAAGCAAAGAGGAGGGGTGGATCTCTTGGATCTTAGGATTCAAGGGATATGTTTATCTGCTAAATGGATTATAAGAGTTGTATGAGAAGACGAGAAATAGAAAATTTCCGTATGACATAGAATAGCTCTTGTTGATATGAATAATAGATGACATAATGTGTGATAGTTGGATAAGATTTTACTTGCTCTCTTTTTTTCGTATTAAAGGATCATTTCCATGTCAATCTATTTGGAAGGCTTGGAAGTTAGTTTGCAATTTTTAAATTGGAGGAAGAACTCGTCACAACATGGTTTCAACTTTGCTAATTCTTACATTTGATGGAAGAGGCTATACAATACAATGGGTAACCTTTGGCTGTCAACGTTGGAATAAGTCAAAATTGAATCATTGTGTGTGTTGCATATATATGTGGCAAAGAGTTTGAGTTGCAAACAATGTCTAAAATAGATTTCTCCCCCTTCTCACAATTAGCTATCATTCCTCTGTAGTTTGTTGTCAGTTAGTTTAGCATATTTATAGGAAAGTGGTTTGTTTCCATGATTGTATAAGTATCATTTGATCAATAAAATATAACATATGATTTTCTATCTTCTTTATTTATGTTGTTTTGAATTTCTAATTTGGTATCTGTTGACGGGCCTTTGTGACCGGGTCCGCCAACATAAGTAAGTTGTCACCGGGCACCAGGGTACCAGCCAACTTCACCTGTAAAGGTTGTCCAGGTAAATGAGATTCCCCAGGCCTTCAAGCATGTGAGAGTCGGGTCTTGACAGTGTGAGAGATTAGCTGGAAGTGTGAATATTTTGTTCGGGGGGATAGCTGGTTATCCTGGCTCGTCTTCTCCGGGGATTTTGTTGAGTTAGGTTTCCTGCAAGTGCACATTAACTTTACCAAATAAACTTCAAAAGATATTGCAGGGTTAGAAATATTCCATCTACCTATAGTTATGCTGAACATTCAAAACATCAACCAAGCTCTAACATGCTACACTAAATACTGAAGAAATATAGAACCATCAACACATATTTAATCAATAGTGAGGGAAAAGAAGGTTGTTAATCTACTTAAAATATCAGAGCAGGGGACATAAAGAACATACAACACAAAATACCATTAATTCGAAGATCAAAATGCTAACAACATCATTGATAGAACCATTCCTTCTTCATTAACATGTTTCTAGCAACCACTGGTGCATACAATAATGGTGGCTCCAAGGGAGTATCTCACTACTGAGAATCTCTAACAACTAAGGAGCATTGAGCTCTGCAACTGAGAAAGCCAAAATGCTATAGCTATGGACTGCAAAATCATCAATTTCACCGACCCTTGGAATGGGGTCAGACTTCTTATTTATACACAAGCTTTTGACCTAAAACTAACCTAATTCACTTTACACTCAAATAATATAATATAATTTCTAGTGGCCGGTACTACCTGCATCACGCTAAAAAGACCTCGAGATGGAAAAGGTCTGACATGTCAGAAGAATGAGAGAAGAAAGGTGGAGAGGAAGAATCGGCTTTGAGAAGGGAACCGTAAGGAGAAAAAGAAGAAATCTGATCCCCCGGGGATCGAGGCTACATGCCTCATAAATGGAAGAGCGGCTCACTGTCTTCGATGCACCAAGTGTGACATTGGGGTGGTACCTTGGGAAGACCAAATGTCAGAACCATCTTGTCAAGCCGACGTGCCCTATTGGAGTCACCTACCTTTTGACATCCTTATTAACTACCTTGAAAGTGACTGATCGGCCTTGGGAACTAGGACACTGGTCACTTAAAGAATACAAAACTATTGGATCCAAAATTTTAGGATATGGGAACTTGCGTTTCGAAAGAATGAATGAATACAAAAATTGCACTTGCTAGGGATTATCTCCGGAGCCTGGAGAACCTTGCTACCCTTTACTATTTTTGAGAGCTTTCATTCTTTGGCTTACGCCTTCTTCATCTATGCCCCGGATGCTGTCCCACCAGCTGCGGACAACCTCCAAGCTCTCTTGCACTTCTCCGACGCCATTCTAGAACTCATCTACCAACTTCACGGAATCATGCGTTTGGAGCACCATTTTAGACAACCTTGTCAATTTCTTCCCATCAAAATCTCCAAGGGCATGGTATTGAGACTCCATGAACTCATCGAACTGCCCGAGGACATAATCCTCCAGGGTGCATGATCCGGTGGTGAAGGGGTCGACTTGCGACACCCTTACCACAAAGGCTTCAAATAGGCCCAAGGGATACTGGGCAGCGGTTACCTTATCTTTTAGGGCCTTGACCTAATCCTTGTAGACCTCAATCCTGAGGGCATGTCTTGAGTGTTGGTCCAGGATGGAATCATATGTTTCATCCCCCAGAATTCCTGCCGCTGTGGCAGCCTCTTCTCCGGCGTCGAAGACCTCTTCCAACCCGGCTTTCCATTTTCCATAATTCCTCAAGTCCATATCCCACACGGAAACTGAGGCACTTGCCTGACCGAGGAGAAGGTGGATTTGATAAAGATCTGAGAGTGACACCACTAAAAATTGCCTTATGGTGACTATTTGCTCGGTGATCCATCTGTCTATGTCCTGGGCCTTCTTTTTCATGGCCCTTAGAGAATCCACATTGCCTTGTGCAAGTGGCAATCCAGAGGTAGAAGCTTCTGGGTGGACCTTGGCCAGAGGCTGTGTAAGTTTTGCCAGAAGTGCGAGAAGATTAGCATTAGTTTCTCTTTCCTCCTTCAACTTCTAGCCCTGTTTGATGTACCAGGCCTCCACTGGCCTGGTGGCTTCCCTCAGGAGGTCTAGTTCACCCTTCTTATCTCTTCTCCCCAGTGCTACTTCTGTAACAGTGTAATCTTTGGGCCCTACGGCCGCTACATCTGCATCTGGAGGAGGTGTTGCGATGGTCACAACTATGCTTCCTGTGGGACCAGTCCGGAGGGTACGGACTATCTATGCCTTCTTAGGCTTCTAAGCCTCTGCATTGTAGGCCATCATCTTGGCCAAGGAGAGCGAAACTTCTATCGCTACCACCAGGTCTTTTCTCTTCCTCAATTCCACCAGCCATTGGGGTGGTTGGGGTGGCTTTGCAGTTAGGACCTAAGTATCTAGATTCTCTTCAAAACCTGGTGGTGCATTCCCAAAATGTTCAATGTCATCGGGCTCTTTTTCTCTTTCTTCTTCTTGTTCCTTCTCCTGTTCTCTGGAGGCCTCAGTATTCACTATCGTGTCGATGTTCTCCTTTGTGATATCTGGGACTTCTCCTTCTCTAGCATCCATATCACCTATATCTTGTGGGACTCCCTTGTCCCTCCCAACATCATTTGATCTGATGTTTACATTTTCTGGGACTTCCCGGTCATTCTGTTGTTGTTGTTCTTCGGCCTCATTGGCCTTGTTCGCTGGAACATTTTCCTCCATTGGAACATCTTTCGAAGGTGGGTGAGGTTTCTAGCCAAAGTTTAACAATGCGGTCGCCTTTACTACCTCACCAAATATGCTCCGAGGAATTTGGTCACCCAGAGTAACCAAAGGCGTTTGGAGCGTGATGATCGGGGGTATGGTTGATCCCGCAGGTCCGGGTTCCCCAACCATCGATTGTTCATCTATGGTTTTCCTTGGTGTATCTTCGGCCTCTTGGACCGGTGTTTTTGTTAGAGTAATCTGTTGTCCTTACTCTTTTTCGCTTAAGCTATCTCTTAGGTGCATATAATTAATACTTTATATTAATTATATTGTGCAACCTAGCCTTTATGTTTTTAGGGTTTGTTCACCTTTA
>MU225394.1:3716644-3726777 GCA_018584345.1 Thuja plicata | reverse complement strand
CACCTCAATTATTTTACCCTTTTGATATGATTTTTCCCACCAGCTTTTGAGAATAAGCCTATTTTTCCCACGATGCAAAGCAACTTCTACACACACACTCTCACTCTCCTCCTCTCTCTCGCTCTCCCTCCCTCCTCTCCCTCTCCCTCTATCTCTCTCTTCCCACCTCTATCTCTCTTCCTCTCTCTCTTCCCACCTCTCTCTCTCTCCTTCCTTTTGTGATTTTGTGTCTAATATAGGGCGTACGCCCTATAGTGCGTATGCCCTATACGGCGCACGCCCTATAATAAGTATAGGGCGCACGCCCTATAGTAAGTATAGGGTGTGTGCCCTATACTTACTACAGGGTGTGCGCCCTTTTAAAGACATTAAAGTTTACCAAGCCTAAGGCTTGGATTTTCCTTGGAGTTCCAACCCAAAGGCTTGGACAATTCAAACAGGCCTGAGACGTGTTTTCCAGCAAACTTACTAAAAAATAACATTTTTTCTTGTGTGCTCCCCGTCAAGTTTGTACGTGGTTCAATAACGATAAAATCAGACGACGTGATATTGTAGATCTCTCTGATAGCTATCTAACCATGTAATTTATTTTCAATTCTCATTATGTTAAGCCTTTCATCTCTAATTTCTTTTCCAAGTATGTCTGATTTTTTTCAAAAACCAACGTGTATTCATTTGGGCTTAGATTCTGGCTCATTCATCGAATTTTGAAAAAAATTACATTTTCAGAAACTAGACTCCATTCTACACACTTTAAAAAAAAAGAAGTTTTGATTTTCAATTTGTTTTCAATGATTTATAGGGGGAGCACACATAAATTTCATGTTTTCAGGATGTGTCCACTTCGAAAATGGCAAAAAATCATACTTTCATAAAAAAAATAGCAGAAAAATCTGGGATAAACTAGATGGTGTTAGCTAATTTCTCACTGGAGCGATTTAATTTTTTTTTTTTTAAAGTTAACATTTTAGGGGGAGCACACCAGACGCTATGTTATATTTTTTCACCAAAAATAGGACCACTTTTTGTGCTCCCCCTTTTTGAGGGCCTTAATCTCCACCATTTCTTAAAAAAATAGTAGTTTAGAAACTAGATTCGGAGTAGAACAACTCTTGTTTTTGTCACATTTTAAAATTTTGAGTGTAAGTATACTCAATTTCTCGTTGAAGTTCAGAGTTTGCTGATTTGAAAAA
Organism: Thuja plicata; assembly: GCA_018584345.1. NCBI lineage: Eukaryota > Viridiplantae > Streptophyta > Pinopsida > Cupressales > Cupressaceae > Thuja > Thuja plicata. Next base: position 3,725,584 of record MU225394.1, on the reverse strand, counting down.
AAAGTGGCACCTTATACCCCCTTTTTGGTCCCCCATCTTTGTGCACTTACCCATATATAAAATTAATATTAGGAACTCCGGGGGATTCATCACCACCCTGCACCTATCCAATAAGTTTTAGCACATATCAAAAATTTTGGAATACTTAAAATAGACGTGGGTTAGATTCTGGGGTGTTGAACTAAGTGACAGGAGGAAATGAAAGACAAGGGACTCCTTGGGACTTGGAGTCCAGATAAACTATCCGTTATCGACGTGACCAGTAGTAAGCCATATTTGGCTGACATGGGTCATCACGTAGCCACATGCCAGATGGCATAAATGTCATTAATGGTGACAAGCGGGTCGACACAAGGGAAAATTGAATGCCAGATGGGACGGGTTTAAATGCTGACTCGTGGGAAATTAATCCCGCCATTAAGGTGACATGACATAGGAGAGAGAAAGCTACCATGGCTTGAACCAGCGAGGTGTCGAGTTTGAGCCGTGGTGACTCCCTCTTGATGATCTTGACAATAATGATGCAAGAAATGATGGGGCACGATGAGCTCGTCAAGAACGAAAGGATATACAAGAGATATACATGAGATATAGAGGGCCAAAGGCTGAGACGTATATACACTAAAATACAGGGAACCGAAGCTCTGCAAGGACCAAAGTGAAGCTCACAGAACAACAATAACATATATATAGTATCTACAAACTGCTTACATGATTATACAATATTTACACAGGCACAAGAGCTACCCTACAATAATGTACATCATATAAACTAGTTTACAACTACGCAAAGGGTGGACAATCCTTTGGCAGAGCCAACCCACCAATGGGAGGCAACCCAAAAGTGAAACGCAAAAGGTGGAAACAACAGAACCAAACAAAAAACAAAGCAAAAGAAAATAGCAAGAACTAGAAAGCAAGAAACCAAAGAAGGTGAAACCGAAAACCTACCTGGAAACACGATGAAGAGTAGGGAAGAAGAACACGGGGAGCGCTCTGTAACAAGTCTACCCTCAAATGATCACGAACAAGCACCGCAAATCAACTTTTAATCAACCACTAAGCACAGAGCAATTCGCAGTTTAATCACCTTAATCGCCTAAGAATCTCTCTGAATGCTCTAAGTGTTTTAATCGCGGTAACTGTGAAAGTGACAGGTAATTTCCATTTATACCCTTAGGGTAAAAACAAGTTACATTCTTCTCTGGAAACTCCAGAAACCTCCGGACTCCGGGCCTGGGGATTCCATGCAACTATGCCTTCTCACGAAAGAAGACATGGTTGAAGAGAATCCCGGAGTCCGGAATCCAGCTCTGGAAAGAACAAAAAACTCTGGGACTGGGCCCGGAGGTGCAAAGGACAGGAAGCAAAAGAAAGACAAACCTCGTGGGAGCAAAAACCCGGAGGAAAAACAAAGGAAACAGAGAAAACAAGGCAAGAGAAAAAGCGAAAAAGGGGACCCAACAGTTTGCACACAAAATGGAGGGATGGGTATGCAGGGCATAACAGTATCAGATCTAGGAGGATGTCAATCATAGTTGAGGAACCGTTAGATAATAGTGATGAGGATCTTATTGAAGATGAAGGACTTGTCATAATTTGAAGAAGTCAATGCTTTGAAGATAGAAAAGGATGTAGTAAAGGCTAGTTAGATGCTCAATAGTCTGAAGTGCTAATGGATCAGAGAAACTATACCTCATTGAGGTTATGAGACACACATGTGAGGATTGGTGTCAGTTAGTTCAGGGAGATCTGAAAATCTGGAAGCTTAGCATCATACCTTTACGAGTGTCATGAGGCATTTCATGTGCAAATGATGTCCAATGGTGTTCGAAGCTTGGATGATAGCTACATGACTATACCAACAAGTGGGAGCAACTTTAAGAATTCTTATTGGTCTATGAACTATTTTCAAAGAATAGATTTAGTATAAATGTACAAGTCATTTTAATTCCTAGTTTGTAGTATGCAGATACTGTAGTAGTCCATCATGATTCAGTTATTCATTAAGGGGGAGTGTTGGAATAAGTCAAAAGTGAATCATTGTGTGTGTTGCATATGTGGCAAAGAGTTTTAGTTTCAAACAATGTCTAAAATAGATTTGTCCTCCTTCTCACAGTTAGCTATCATTCATTTGTAGTTTGTTGTAGTTAGTTTAACAAATTTATAGGAAAGTGGTTTGTCTCCATGATTGTATAAATAAGTATCATTTGATTAATAAAATATAACATATGATTTTCTCTCTTCTATCTTCTTTATTTATGTTGTTTTGAATTTCTAATTGTTAGTTTTCCAAACAGATTGGTTATCTTTTTAAGAAGGGGGTGAATTTTTTAATGATATCTGAGACTTCAACTCCCTTGATTGGTCCAACTGACAAGATTTCAAGGATTACTTTAAGTTAAATAATAGATTAAAGGGTTTTTGGTTTTTGGTCTGTATGGAACTACTTAGGAAGTTGTCTACCCCCTTATAGTGTAGTGTCTTCAAGGATTGATTGTGGTTGAGTAAGTATCTGTTCTTTTTTTCCCTCTAAAAAAATATATCTACAAATTCTTCCAATTTTGAAGTTAAACACATGATTCAATAACAATGGAATTGCAAGTTAATAGAAACGAAATGGCTTAGCTTGAGCACACAAATCTGGAAAACTAAGGCTGAAGCAAATGCACAAATTTTGTCTTGGAAAATTTTACATAAAAAAGCTACCTATTGGAGACAAACTGAGATATTTGTCATTGCAAGCAGCTACATGTCTTTTTTGTCATCATATTGAAAACTTAGAACATATCTTTTGGAGCTGTCCTAGAGCTAAAATGAAATGGAACCTTATATTTAATCATTTTCCTATTAATTTCTATCATACTCTAAGATGGAAGAAGATAATTTTTGGCTTTGATCTTCATAAGAATGTGTTTGTAGATTCTATGAAGCGGTGTATTTTGTTGCATATTTGGAAAAGTGGATGTAGTGCATTATTTTCTAATCATTGTTTGCATCAGGAAGTAGATACTCTAGTGTTTTACTCAGACATTATGCTTGAACTAGTTTTTGTATGTTCTCAGTTGAAGATTGACTAGACAAAGATAGAGCTAGATACAATAGACAATTGGATGAGATAAAATACCAATTTTTGTAACTTTAAGGAGAGATGAAATGTTCTAGATAGCTACATACGCTCTTCAAGTTTCAAGCTTAAAATAATCATGAATTCTCATTTCAAAGTAATACATGAGGGGAAACATGCATTTGGATTATCATTAGTTTATGCAGCTTCAAATGGAGAGACCAAATGTACCAAGCAAGGGCAAACATTTTTAGATTTTCAAGCCTGATTTTATTCAGTTTATGTGTTTAATGAGCTGGGTTGTTGTAGCTGGTTGTTTTAGTGTGTATCTGGCCTCATTATTTGTTACAACTATTGGCAATGTGTATTCAGCCTACATGAGTTGTTGATGCTATTTCCTTAGGACTGATTATATTGTGATGTAGCAATTCTATCATATTATTTTAATATCTTGTGTGTGGAAATCTATGACTCTTAATGATATAAAGATTTATATTAATTTTTAAAAAAATAAGAAGAAAGGTGATAATATATATTCTAGGCACTTCTTAATGATAACAAATAAACTACAATAGTAATAAGAAACAAAATTTAAGAGTAAAACTATATTATCATTAATACTTATTTAAGACACTTAAAACAATTGTAACTTTTTATTGTGATATATATATATTTTTTAAATTAGTTTATATAGGGGAATGGATCATGTAGTTAAGCAAGCTAATTTTACACTTCTCAAAATCTTATTTGAAAATTTCAAATCACTCCCAATTTCTTTTTTTACAATGGCTTACTTGCAAGCCTCCTACTTACAACTTTCGTTTGAAGACCATATCATCAAATATAATGTCACATTAGCAATGTTTTTTGTTAATCTGTTAAAAAAGTGAGACCAATACTTGTGGAGGGCAATGTCTATCTAGCATCTAAAATACACCAATAACTCATATCTCTTATACATTATAAATACATTATGTAATGTTTTATTAGTGGGATTATGTGGTATCACATGATTTTGGTACATTTTAGATATAAAATACATTTCATTCAACTATAAATTGTCATTATCAACAAGAACAACTTTAAAATCACAATTATTGACCTTAATATTATTGAAAATATTAAATATTAAACCAACAAGTATAATCCAAAATTTTAAAGTATTGTTAGTCACTACAAAAGACACCCATTTGAATAAACTTAAGATTCCAAAACTTGTAGGTCAAATGAGCACGTCATTGTGGGTATTTTGCACATCAGCCTCTGGAGATATCACTGTCCTGTTTGAGGGCAACGTCTATAGTTCATTTATATATATATATATATATATGATTTAAATAATATAATTTATCTTCTCTCTCATTGACTGTTAAAGATAATAGTAGGAAGAAAAAATAAATTTATTTTAAAAAAGTTAATAAAATTATGCACTGTTTATAAGTTGTCTATTAACTGGCAGCAGTAGGATAGGGTTCTGAGATTTTTAATTTAATTAATAAACATAAAAAATTATCACTTCAAATGCAAATTTCGGGTTGCAATTCCATTTTCCCATTTTGGATGATCAAATAGTATTGTGTCAATGCTTTAATATATGTACAAAGGATGAGTTTAAACTTTTTTTATGCTAACTTGATCCTTACCATCTATCTGTGCAAATAGAACGTGCAATTCTTGCGTATCTTCACCTTGAAATATGATCTTAAAGTTGTGTTTATTGGCACCATCCATTATCATCCTTTATTGCTGGAAACTAAATTGTCTGAACAGAAAACACAGAATCAGTGATAAAATAATAAATAATTTACATAAAATGCATACTCTTCCCATAATTTTCTATGGTAATTTACCTACGTCTCAGTACATAATGCAATGATAAGGTGATGGATGCATCTATTTTCAATTGGAGATGTCATGAGATCTACCATTTTGGCTTCGTTTAAAGTTAACACACTAATTAATTTCCACAGTGCATACAAATTGCAACAACAAGAAGATCTCACATTTGCATTAAAATATTGTGTTTTTAAATATTGGAATATTGCTCCATGTGATCAAGAGGCACTCATTCTGGCGGGCAATGGGTTAAAACTAATTCAAAGGGTTCTTTAAAAAAAGTTGTTTACACAGTCAAAACATGCAATATTTTGGTAAAGCTTGAAAAAAAATGACAAATGTTTTGAAGATAAATGAGGAATGTGCTCTATTTCATAGAGAAGTTGGGTGTTAAAAATTCACTAATAAGGGGAGGCTGAAGAATTTTTTATTCAATTTGGATATTAAGAAGTAATTATCTAAGGTGGAAATAAGGTTGAAGATAACTCTAACCTCTGCTTTTTGCATTTAGGATGTTCACAATTTTCTCAAGAATTGTTAATTTCTAAATTATCTATTAAGAATTTATTGATTTTTTTTATTGTGGAAGATATAAACTTAGCATCATTTAGATGTCTACAACATGAACTTTGTCATTAAATCAAATGTTATTTGACAAAACTTATTGGTTTACTTCATTATAAATACAATGAACAACAATAATGATGAAGAATTAAATATTTCCTCCAAACAAAGGGTCAAAAGAACATTGTAGCCAAAGCCAAAGTTTCGAGACAGTAATTATTTTGTGAGAGACACAAAATTAGAAAAAACAGTAACATTGCACACTTGTAGTGAAAATGATGACACCAATGAATTGGTATGGGAAGACAAAATATCTTTCTTGCTGATAAAAGAGAAAAGAAAATTGATGAATAGGACATATCCAATAAAAGGAATAAAATAGATAATGAAGCTTAGTAACTCAACTTAGAACATATACGCAACATCGAATTTACTCTTAAAATTTTGGATTAAATAAGAATGAAAATTTTCAAGGTAAACAAAAGGTAAATTTAGAGTTTGAGCTTTGCAAGACAGCCTAGAACATAAAGCTTTTCTAAAATTGTAGGTTGCATGTTTTCTTTCTTGGGTCTATTAATTGTATGGATCTCTTTCACATGACATAGGCAACAATTTACAATCTTCACTAATCAAATAACTTTGACATTTCAAAATGATGTTTCATAGAATGTAAACTTATCCTTGGTTATTCATTCACCTTTAATCAAGCTTAAAGGTATAGAAGAAATTTATTTATTTGTTCACATTTCAAATGCCCCTACATATGCATCTCTTAATGCTTTCATTTCTATAAACTTTAGATCTAGTAATAGATCATTTCTGAACTAACATAAAATGAGTTTATTATAAAAAAAAATAGGGCCTATTATTATGTATAAAAAGCCTAGTTCAAAATTGATCCATTTCTAGAAAAAAAAATTCAAAAAAAATTATTTATTCAAAAATAATTATTTACTTTAAACAAGCCTTGAGAATTGAACAAAATTGTTTGATAACATATATAATTTGAATTTGTTGACCCATTTAAGCTTCCTATTAAGAAGGATCTCCACATGATCACATTATTGAACATAATAGAACTCTAATTTTAAGAGATAAGATACATCTCTTTTTGGAAACTAAAATTAAGTTGGACACCCAAGGCATGGTGCAAAGAGGTCCTCAATGTTAGTGCATTCTATATTTAGGAGATGTGTTTTTTGGGAAGCCCAAGTACCAGTAATGCCTGGGGATGTTGACAGTGAAGCCATTGTTGATAAGATGAAAAAGAAGGTGAAAGAGGTCTCACACGAGTGTTCTCTGGTTAACAAACAGAAGCCCATCTGGATGCGGAAGCCAGAAGACATCACTAAGGATGAGTATTCAGCTTTTTACAAGTCACTCACCAATGATTGGGAAGAACACTTGGTTGTGAATTACTTTTCTGTTAATGGTCAGCTTGAGTTCAAGGTCGTTCTCTGTGTCTCCAAAAGAGCACTCTTTGAACAATAGATAGATTGATTCTTTGTTTGAAAGCGGATGTAGGCAATTGTCAAACTACTATAAAATTGTGTTCTTGTTATGTTCTTCATTTTCTATTTTAGTTTTATTTCTCTACTTGTTTAAAATTTACAATTTATTGTTAAATTTAATTAAATTAGAAAAAAGTATTAATGATAATGCTTGTAATGAAATAACATAATTATTTATTTTAAATGTGTAAAATAAAATAAGAAGATTAGCTTTCCTATGTTTTTATTTTATTTTATTTTATTATTGCAAATCTAAATGTGTAAAATATTTATTGATTTTATTAACTATTTTAACTTATAGAATTGAAAAAAAAATAGACATTTTATTCATTTTTAAATATAATAAAATCTCAAAAAAGCCTAAAAATCTATTGTTCTTTGAAATTTGCTCTTACAAATGATTTTAGCCAATCACATTTATGAAAAATCATTTTTTAACTTTATAAAATTGAATTCTTTTTAAAAAACTAAAACGAAAATCTTGTAAGTATATAGCCTCTTTTAATTAATAATATTAAAATATGTTTTTTCTGAATTTTTATCATTTTCTTTTTAAATATAATTATAAGTATACAATCAATTCTAAACCATTGATTTAAGAAAGTAAATTGTTCCCTTCAAATAGAAATGCCTTAGCATAATAAAACATCCAAAATTGCTTGAAATACACCAAAGGAAAAACATCTTTTGACATCTTTTATATAACTTTTTAAAGATTTGTCAAATTTAACCCTACATGTTATATGATTTTTAGCCTAGAATTATGACTGAACTTAACTCCTTATTAATAAATTTTTTTTTTAAAGAGTACAATATTCACAAAAAAGGATCGGGGGATAGAAAATCACCCCACCAAAAGTCACACGGCATCATGCCGGAATCATACAACTATTCACCAAAAAAGCTTATAAAGAAAGACCTCAAGCTGCGAGAGCAGTAGCAGAAGAGGGAGGAGGATCTTTATCATTAGGATTACCCTAAACATTGGGCCGAGAGGTGTGGTCGGGAAGCGACCACCCACCATTTGTATCTTTTTCTTCATTCTCCATTTCTCCTTCCTCCCGCCTCGGAGAGATAGGGAGAGCCAAACCGGGGATTTTGTCAGAAGTGGGAGGAGGCCACACAGGAACATTGACCGTCGGCCGAGCCGTAGTAGAAACAAGGAAAGGAATTTATCATAAAATAAAACTATTGATTTTCCTTCCATAAATTAATTAATAAATATATTGCTTTAAAATATTAGAAAGTTTTCCCCTTATCCATAAGCATTTATGAACATGACATATGAAAAAGAGTTATTGGTATACACTCTAATCCAAGTAATTTACACGCTATGCCAAGAAAATTTCTACATTGAGTTTTGTCCATACTTCTCCTAAGAAAATTTCCAAGAAATAAGAGATGCCACATAGTTATGATATTATTAGATAATTTTTAATTACATTTTAAATGAATTTATTGATGTTGTTACAAGTGTCATTTTCTTATTTTCAAGATTAGTTCGCACAATATTTTTTTATTTTTTTTTGTATTAATAATAAGGATTTCAAAAAATACAGTTAGACTTAATCAGGTCCGGGCCTCATAGAGGCAGCAAAAATAAAAAGAGTACGAGGCAGAGCCTCACATCGAAGAGATCAAAAGAGAGTATACAGTATAGACAAGTTTACAATAAGAGCAGCAACAAAAGAAAGCAGACTAAAGCAAGATGCCATCAATGGCATCGATCCAGGTCGTCCATCCCTTGTCCCCCTCCATCCAAACAACTTTCTTGCTTTCCTGGATCTGTCTCAGCATAGCAAGCACCTCCTTTTTAGTGTTCTTGTTCCGCCTGATCTCTTGGTTCATTTTGTTCAGGGTCTTGTCAAAAGCTTTGATGTCTTCAAAGTTCTTTCTCCACTCGTAACCGTGCTTCATCTCATAGACAAAGAAGGTGGCGTGACCGGTCTTCAGGAACCGCCT
>MU225394.1:3670457-3687390 GCA_018584345.1 Thuja plicata | reverse complement strand
ATCGGTCAAGAAACTCAGATGGTAAAAATGATTGATGTCATGAATGATTCAAGAAAAGCTGAATCAGAGAGAACATTGGCTATTGATGATAGGAGGAAAATAACAGAAAAGCTACAAGAAAAAGAATTAGAGATTCAAAGACTTACTAAGCATCACCATGAGACTACCAACCAGATTATTCTTATGAGTCAAGAAGCAAACAAATTAAATACTGAACTCATTGAAAGAATATAGATCATCGGTGAGCTAAGGGAAGAAAATGAGAAACTAAAGCATGAAGTCAGAATTTAGAATCAATACGTGAATATATCAAGAAAGCTTAAGATAGCAAAAAAAGAATGGATGATTTCCTTGATGGTCAAAGAAGAGTCAATCACTACACATGAATAGGTTACACTGACAATGGAGAGTCATCTAACCAATCAAATCAAAAGAATGTGTATGCAACTCCAAGAACCAAGAAGCTATCATGCAATCACTGTGGAAAAGCAGGCCACACCTCAAACATTTACAGAAACAAAATGAAAGGTATTCCTCAATCACAATCTACTTTCATTGGTAATTGTTACAAATGTCACAAAAAAGAACACAATGCATATGAATGCAGATCCAAGGTGACAAATCCAAAGAAGGAAACCTATATGGACAAGTACTGTCCTACTTGCAAAATGAATGGACATACATATCAGGAATGCTAGATAAAGAGTAAGAAGGCTTGGACACCAAAAGAACCTGATAATGGCTACAAACCAACAAGAAAAGGTAACTCATATGTTTGGGACTATAACACATGGGTAAATTGCATAGCATGTGGAAGGTATGGTCATATAACTGCTAATTGTATGAGAAAATGGACTAGAAAACCAAGAGGATGGTTCAATCCTAGAATGGCATGTTTACATTGTCATAAGGTTGGACATGTGATAAAAGATTGCAAAGACCGACTGACAGAAACAAGTACTTATCCCAATGGAAATACCATTGATGACATCAAGAAGATGAGAAACAAGATGTGGGTAAAAGCCACAAACACTGAAGGTGCAGGAACAAGCAATGAAAATGATGACACCCCATCCAATGGATCTAGTGGCATCACCATTTCCAACTAAATTGCACAATAAGTATGGAACTGTATTATGAAAAGTTATATTATGCATCGGTTCCATTTACATATTGATCATATAGACAAATCAGCATTATTAAAGATGCACTATATTGTCACTTTTAAAAGTTATTGAAAAACAACCATCAGTTATTGGGTACAAATATGCATCAATGAACACACACAGAAAAGTTAACACTACTTACCAGAATGTATCACTCATTACACAAAATCCAAGTGGCTAAGTATAAACCGATAGACATCGGTGATCCTTGAGCCGACAAAAGTTGTCTTCGCCACTTTACCGACAATCATCGATGAAGTCATCAAAGCTGTTGGCAACCCCAACACTTTATGCCTACACCGAAGATGTTATATATGCCTCGACCAATGAACTCAGTCTTTATATATCAATGAGTTGGTGGGCATTAATGACAACTTAGGGCACAAAAGTTATAAAAGACCGACGGTTTAACTCATTTTGCACCCACAATTTTTGAGTAACCAGGAGAGCCCAGCAGAGCGATTAAAGAGAAAAATTGAAGAGCGATCTCAGCAAGATTCTAACACCACTTAGAAGATTCATGGGCAATCAGAGGTTTAGTAAGTACCTAGATTTACCGACCACACTGTTTAAATTTACAAAAAACCCTAAATTTCTGAAACAGGATGGCATCTACTTCAAGAGTCAAAAAGTTGAAGGAAGATAAGAAGAAAATGATAAAGCTTGTCAGCAGAGGCACTTGTGTTTAACCAAAATACAAGCTGCACCCATAAATCGCATCACAACCTAATGATTCCAGAGCATTCTCCAGAATCCCACCTAGGGTTTTACTGGTAGAAGATGTAAGGTCCTATATACACTGTAAGATCTCAGAATTGGGAGATCTAGACCTAGATAATGCCTACAGGGAACTATGTGATGAAGCTAGAAACCTGAAAGAAGAGCACAAGCATCTGGAAGTGAAAGGACTCACGAATGCATTGCACTCTCCTAGAGTTTTCAAAACATAATGGATAAAGATAGTTCTCAGCAGAATGCATAACCAAACTTTATGGCTAAATAAGCCAAAATGAATAACAAAGGATGTTATTCATGCAGTTACTAGATATCCTACAACTGACAAATTGCAAGCTCACAAGCACCCATCTTTGAAGGAAGTAGAAAAGCTAACTGGTGCAAAATCAGACAAAAGAGCTCTCAAGGTCAACACTATCACCGACACAGAACTCATGTTTGGTTCATGTGTGGTAGGGTACAAAATCTTCTAGGCAAGCAGAATGAATAGCATATCAAGCACTTCTATGAGCACAACATTCAAAATCATCAAACAAGGAAAGAAGATGGATCTTGCAGAGATCTTGTTGAATCAACTTAAGGAGAACATGAACACCATAAGATCTTCAAGAACAAACACTTGTAAGTTTGGTTCCCTCATTATGTGCATAATCTTTTACTTTAAAGAATACTTTCCTTCCATAGCCAAAGTAGTATGGGACACAAGCAAACCTATAACCATATAGATATGTGAGCATATAGAGTCACTAGGAACACACTTTGATGATATAATGAATGAGTATTTCAAAAGCATTAAGGAAATGTTGCAAGCTAGAACAAGGATACCTGAAAGTTTGATAGAAGAACACAAAGAGGACATATGTTTTATGGTAGATATTGATTTCACGTATATCCAAGCAGTAGTACCTAGGAAGTCCTGGCTTTCACATTTAGAGTATGAGATCAAATCAGGACGAGCTATTAACCTATTAACAAAAAACAACCTATTAACAACAAACAAGCAAGATTTGGCACCTATGAGGAAGCCAAACAAAAGATCAAGACAAATCTGGTTGTCAAGAAGATTGTAAACAAGAAGGACAAGATGGTTAAAAACTTAACCAAGAAATTTGCAGTTACAGAAGAAGGTGAAGAGGAAACAGAGGGTAAGGAGGAACAAACCAAAGGACAGTCACCTATCGGTGAAGAAGAAGAAAATAATGACTTAGAGGGTACACAGTCAGATTCTCCACCTCCTCCTACACCCAAAAGAGAAAGAACAACAACCACTTCAAGAACAAGAAGCCAGACTACAAAAGAGTCAAATCCTTCACCATTACAGAAAGGAAGAGTGAGGATATACAAGAGAAAACTAGCTCCTTCAAAAGAAAGATAGACCAAAAGGAGGAAGATGACTAGAATTCAAGAAGATCTAGAAGACTCAGTTATGGATGAGTGTGATGTAGAGATACAAAAGGTAAAAGAACCTTTGGTCCCTACAACAATTGATAAAATATGCAAGAATATTTTAGAATCACAATCTATTTCTGATCCTAACATTAGGAAATGGTTAAAACTCAATACAGGGGGTCAAAATAAGATTGAAGATGCAATAATTGTAAAAATGTGCAAACATTATTATGTTCCACTGGAATTCTCAGAATATGACGTTCCCAAAGAACTATCACAGAGTTTGTCAACCAGATGGACTTTTGTACTACATCAGGAAAAACAAATAAGAGAAAGAATACTTGTATCTCTTATTCCTCCTGATACAAGTAAGGAAGAAATTACTAAGATGATGAAGAAGTATGAAAAGGAGTTCTCACCAAAAATGAGAGTATATGAATTTCTCAAGGGGAAGATAACTGATCTTGATCAAAATAACATTAAGAAGTGGTGCAAGATATTCAAAAAGCCCACTAAGGAAGCTAGCCCGGAGAAGGAACAAATCATCATTAAAGATATACAAGATGACTCATCTGTGGAATTGGATAGAGAAGAGAGTGATCCAGCAGGCCCCAAACATACAGATGTTGTAGATGAAGTATGGCCAGACACTACTCTTCACAAAACTCAAAGTGAGGATAGTCAAAATCCACTAAGTCCAATTCATATTGACTTGAGCAGAGAAGAAGTTACCAAAGAAGATTTGATAATAAAAGGTAACATAACTGATGATATCAATGATGAATCATGGTTAGATAACATTGTCAATGACATTACAGGAAAAGACCCTACAGAAGAAGTGCAAAAAGATGAAGATATAAATATTGCACAGGGCAATACCGATGGACAGGATTCAACTATTAACACTGCAAAAGTCAATACACCGACAAACATGAACATATTAATCGATGCTATTGATATTGAATCAAGTCAGGAGAAATCATCTAATAAAGATGTTGATATACCCAAGGACATGGGTAATGATGAAAATAAAGATGCATCAAATATTTAAAAGGATATAGATACAGAAATGAAAGATGCAACCGACACTCAGCAAGAAGTGTCTACTGAAAAAGACAAAGGAGTGGATAACAAAATAGATGAAACATTGAGAAAGGATGAAGAGAAAGAAAAGAGTGAAAAAGTCAAACAGGATGAAAGCAAGGAAGAAAAAGAAGATAAATCTGTTGATACACCCAAGGCAAATGAGGAGACATCTTCACAAAACCAGCCGGTGGACTCAGAAAATAAATAGAAAGATGCTTCATCTTCTCAACCCTCACCCACCAAATCAATCCAATCTCAAGGTTTACAAATGGTAGTACACCAATCTGCCACCCAACCAAAGAAGAAAAATAAAAAGGCATTGAAGAAAGATATCTTGGTTGTCACACTTAATGAGGTAATAGAAATACCCAAGTGGGATGTATCTACTATAGATACTGAAACACTTCAAAAGTTTGGAGTGATGTGTCAAAGAAAGGCAATTCAAGAGAAAATGAGAAAGGTACATAGGGAAGCTCAAGCACTTGAAAAAGCAAGAGATATTCTACATCAAATTGTTCCAGATGTCAAAATTGAAGATAAAACATCAGTCATGGAACAAATAGTAGTTCTTACCAATGCCATCACAAATCAGAATGTAGATGCAGAGAAGGCAATGGAAGAATAGGCAGAGATGAAGTATCAACACAAACTAATTGAGAAGATCAGCCAAGAAGTGGAAGATAACAAGGTTAAGCTATCTAAACTAGCAAGTGAATTAGAACCTATGATTGCTGAAGCTGTTACCTTAGTTCAGAAATTATGCACATTAGAAAATTTCACTAAATAAAATAGTGAAAAGCTATCACAATTAGACTCAGATCTAATAGCTAGTGCACTAATTTTAACCTCTGATGAAAACACTATAAATCTACATCATGAAAATATAATAGAGGTAAACAGATTGAGACAAGAAATATGGGATGCAGAGACTCAATTTACAAATGAGGTTACAGAGGTTCAAGCTCAAAGTTTGCCAAACCTCACCACTCTGTAACAACATATTACAGATGCAAGAAGTCTAATCACAACCCCAGAAATGTCTGTGGTAGACAACATATATGACATGCATGTGAGGATATCACTTGAGAATTTGGCTCTTGAGAATTTAAAGCAGAAATGGGAGAAAATGATGGAGGAAATCAAAGCCTCACACTCTCATTTTTGAAAAGATGTAAGTACCTTTACCCTCATTATCAAAAAAGGAGGAATGTATACATATGTACAATATACTTTAGTAAGCAAAAAGGAGGAATGTATACATATGTACAAAATACTATATGAGGATATGTATAATGTATGTACAGCAAAGATAGATATGTACATAAACTTACACTTACCGGCATATGCATAGGGGGAGTCATTTCATGACTAAGGAAGAAGTATACACAGGTGTACATACTAATTCATCAAGTATGTTGCACATATCAGTTTTTGATACTAATGTTAAAGGGGGAGATTGATGACATTAATTTTTTCCATTAGTATACTTAAAGGGAAAAACATGATAAAGGTCATCGATATAAGCATAACCAGCAGATAGCAAGCATACCCGACAGGACAAAATGTCTAACGTGAAAATGCTAAGTATAAGAAATTACCGACGACAAGCATAATCGACGTTACAATTTTGAGAATATCATCGATGGAGCAGAAAAGGCATACCCGATGAAAAGTTCAACTAAGGAACACCGGCGGAGAAGAAAACCGACAGACTGACAAAGCAGCCCGATAATCAGAATCGCCAGTCAGTTAAAGGACCCACAAAAAGTGGATCTAATTTTACACGTCAGATAAAGCAATGTAATTCTATTTATAGAGTTTTTATTTGTTTTGAATCTTAACTTGAGGGTCAAGCAAGCATATTGTAAATGTTTTAAAGCATCCCAACAGATCTAAAACATATCTAACTAAAGATCAAGGTCAAGTTGTAAACCTTGGATCTAGAGTTAATTTGAAAAGAGTGAATCAAGAATATAGCTAGAAACTAGTATAAATAGATGTTCCATCATTTGTAATAAGAGAGACTTGTAATCATTTGAATATGATAGTAGCTATGGAGAGAATCTAAGAAAAAGAAGAGAATTCATGCAAAGTTCAGAAACAGATCATAGCAGTTATCAAGAACATAGGAAGGCTACCGATGAGTAGAGACAAGGTATTACTAAATCACTCAAGGTGATTACATACATACATTGTAAGCTATATAGGATCTGTTATCAGAAATTAGATATTGCATTCACTATCAGATCAACATTTATATTGTAGTTGCATTCTAACAAGTGCATCACAACATAAATCCTTTTGTAGAAGGTGGACTTAACAGTTTTTTGATAAATCTCTTAACAGAGTGCACAACTAATGGTGTTGCTAAAGCTTCAAAAGAAGTAGATCCTAACAGGTCTCCACTCTAATACTCTTAACAGGGTAGATCATTAGAAGTGATTAATTTTAAGCCTTTACCGGTGTTGTTCCTTTTCTTGCTGATGCGAAAATATTCTCAGAGAGCTTGCTCTATTTATCCCAAACACTAACCATGCAAGATATAGAATGACAGAAGCAATGTTTTTTTAAACCTCCTACACTTTGAGCTCCATAAACTCAGGCGAGATTACCCTTCTAACTCAAAACAATCAAATCACTAAATTATTCCAGTAGAATATGAATGGAATTACAGGAATTGATCACTGTAACATTTATTGGAATAGACCAAACCATGAGTAAAGATCAATTTTAATAATGATAGTCACCTAATTTCAATGGATGACAGACCAGTGTTTAATCTTAGGTCATGGAGTCACTCTTGCATAGTTTTAACCCTCTTAGTCATGAACAGAAATTTAAAACAACTATAGAATCTGACATAAACACAGACATACCTTATATGCCTATCCTCATACACATAGCAAGTCAATTCATCAAATTCATTATAAAGAATTGGATTCCACTAAAAATACTCTTAAGGTAATGTTAATCTTTCCTTGAAAGAACCCTAAAATTATTTCAAAACATGCCTAGCAGATGCATAAATTGAATATTCCTCAAACATTCAACTTACATAAAATTCAGACAGCCATAATGAAGACAAAATGCTCATCATATGTTTCAGAAACTATTGATGGATCTTATTTGTATTCATGATCAAAATTGCTATTACATTCAATAGTATTTCACAACCCAAAAACCTATAAGTCTTGAACCAGAGTTTTTGTATTAAACTTGTACATCCCAATGAAAAATGGCTATCCCTTTCCCAGTAGTCTTGGAATCCTTTTATAACTAAGGATGCAACAAGCTACAGACTCACTGGGAAAGATTTACAAAATCTTTTTTAACAACAAAAAAGCAGTTAACATAAAAACAAAAACTGTAACTGAACACAGGTGGAAAAAGTTGGCAAAGTTTGAATAAGGTTTGTTGATGCATTTTGACAGTATCCTCTTCATCCTTTCAGCTTCGCTTCCCATCTATTTACCTCTTTGGCGGTGGGCCAATCAAGGGTCTTCACCTGTTCCAATTTGGCAATAGCCTTTGTCCATCTGGCATCAATGGTTGATCTGGCCTCTGAAACAAATTTTTCCATGTCTCTCTCAACCTTGAATAGGTTGTCAATCAGTTCATTGCAGTATTGAGCATTTGCATCCTTTTCTAGGCGTTGTTTCATCTCCTCATCTGTGAATATCCCATCAAATCCATTTGTCCAATCTGACTGCAGCTTCAGAATGCCAACTTCATCATATATTTTTGGGATCAAGGGAGGGCACTGGTCACCAAATAGTTGCAATTTACCGCTTATCAAGTCAAATTTCTCATTAAATAAATCATATATATTATTTAACTCATTGATCATTTCAATGGTATCTGTGATTTTGTTGGGAAAATCATCACTGTATAACATGGCTATTTTTAGTTTATCCATCAGCCTATCTCTCCCTGACCAAATCATGAAGGTGGGCTCTTAGAATGTCATGGCTTCAACAACCACCTTTTGTGCTTCTTGCAATGAGCCATATAGTGTATACACTATAACAATCTTCTTCTTTAGAACATCAATTTGATGTTGAAGTATAGGCAAGATGATGGACATGACATTTATGTTATGTCCCTGTAATAATTCTTTGGACTGGCCTTCTGCCATTGTTGAATCTTCCTTTGTCTCTGTGGTAGCATCTATTTCAATCTTTGACATTTCTTGAGGAATTAGAGTCTTTTCTCTTTTACTCTCCACTAATTCTTCTTTCAACATAGCAATTTCTTCTTCCAATGTGTGGTTGAGAACCACAACCTCTTCATGATTTTTTGCTAAGGCCATCATTTGACCAAAATTTGTTTCGTATCTCTTTGATAAATCATCAACCTTCGCTAGGTTCATGAATGATACTTGAGTCATCAGTTGAGCTATTTCAGTATCTGTAGTGTTCTGTAGATTCCAAATCATTTTATCTGCCTTCTTTTCTTCTCTGATAGTCATGACCAGAGGCTTTTGTGTAGCAGGGGCCAATGACTATATAGCAAGAGTCTTGGATTTACTATCAAATCTTGATCCTTTCAAAACCTCATCCATCTTGAATTCTATTTTCAATAGGGGATCTTCTTGTCTCCTGATCTGATCAATGATAAATGTGGACTGTAAGTTCCAACCACGCATCAACATTAATCCATTGTTTTGCATGAACAATCTAGCTTGCTTCACGGTTATTAGTTCACTCTCAACATCATAATCCTGAAATGTTTTTACAATCTCTTCATTTTAATCTATATTTTCTTCACCTATGGTCAATCCTTGCCTCAAGTCCTTTTGTTTCAGCTTGATCAAAAAAGTCTTGAACTCTTCAAACTTTATGAATTCATCATCTTTCATGAATTCATTAGCTATCATGACTCTCTTGTCATCCTTTTCAAACAAAACCATTTGGTTATCCCCTTGGCCTTCAACTTGAGGCTCTTTTTGCAATTGTCTTTTCAGTCTTCTAAAATATTTACCATGTTCAGTAATCATATCCTTGGCCATACTTTTCCTGTCCTGCATCATTTTGTGTTCTTTCTTTTGTTTTTTTCTAGGTGGTTCTCTAGCAGAGGTAGCTTCCTCACCGACCTCATCTTCTTCTCAATGCTCTTCCTCTTGTTGTTCTTGATTTTCTAGGTCATGCAATGAAATAGGAATTGGGGACCCCTGAGACTATGCATCCTCTACACTAAACTGTGGTACCTGTGCCATTAGAGTATCATAGGATTTAAGCATTTCCTCTATCCTTTGCAAATATGGGAGATCAGGGAAAAAACTAGAGAAAGTATTGTCTGATTCTTTCCATTTAGATTCTGCCCTAAGGAGATCATTCCATTTCCTTCTCCTCTCCTGGACTTCATACTTATTTAATTTATTCCTCACAACATCTTCATCATCTAGTGGCTCGTGGTCTCTAATCTTTTGCAAAGGACTCATTCTTTTTAGGGTTGTTTGTATAAACTGTTCTGGATCATAGAACCTGGCAACTGTTGTAGATATTCTATATTGTTTTAAGAAGTCATTAATCAGGTCAAAAACTCTTTTCCCAATGGAGAAGTCACAACCTACCCATAATCTAGGGATGAAAGTACCCTTCCTATGTCCCTCTAGAAATTCTTTATCAACCCAAGTGATTTGCCAAATAAATTCCAACAATGCAATCCTAGGAGGAAAAAATTTTGGGACGATGTGAGGTGGTTGTGTACAACCATACACTCTGATGATAGTAATGTAATCAAAGAAGAAAAAGTCACCCCAATTGTGAGTGATAGGCCAATTTGGAACAAATTCCCAAGGTCTCAAAAATTTTCTAGCCTCAAATGGAATTCTATGCCTATTTGTTCCCAATAAATCAAAAATTGGATCCACAATCCAATTACAAAAGCATACAAAAGATTAGTTGATGGATGAATTGTCCCATACCTGGGTCCATCTTTGGATTGGTGCATCGAGACCACACTCTAAAACAAATAATTCAAGATCCTTATCCATAGATGCCCTATTATAATATAGAATCATATACATCAAATGAGAATAGTGCTTGAAAGTAGGTACTGGGGCATTTGACTGTATCTCCACTAGTGCAGCATGAATAGCATCAACTATGTATCCCACACAGTCATAATCAATGTTGACCTCCGGTTGCTGACTATTCATGGCCATCATGAGTACATCTTGAGGGACTGTAGAATCTCCATCAAAACCTAAAACTCTACTCAAACCATACACCGTGCACTTTATGTAATGGTGAAATAAGGAAAGGTCAAAAGGCGGTTTGAGATTGTCAGGGATTTTCACCAGGTGCCTATCTACCCTAGGCATGAACTTGGGAATTTCATATTTCTTAATCAAATGTTCTCTCTTGACATAATCTACTTTAATCTTCTTTAAATCAATATCTATTCACAATGAACTAGTGATCCCAAAAACTTCTGCTACTGACCTCCTATCTATGGAAACTAAGGTCTCTTTATTTTTCTTCGTGATTACCCTAGCTAGTGGGCAATAGTTCTTAGCAAGTTCCCTAATAAGACCTATGTCCACATAAACATCAGGCATAATTAATTTTTACATATTCAAATCCCAGGGATTGCAAATAGGGACTGCTTTAATCCTATTATTCCAGAAATAATGGAACAAGGTATTACCAGAGTAATTTGGGGTGACCGGGTTTCTGCATTGGCACCATCTGTCTTTCCATTCATCCCAATTTACACTATTTGTATTCAAAGTCCCGAGTAGCAACTCAACAAATTCTTCCACATACTTTTTTGGTGTAACCTCCTTCTTCTCAGACCCCTACGAAGCAGTGGGAACAATATCTTGACTCATCCTTCCTCTTTGAATTACTATCTCAGACAAACTACTTCAGACAAACAAGCTCTATCGCTCTTCATAGAAAATCTTAGGATACAGAATTGAGAACTGTACAAAATCAAGCTCAATCATTCAAACTTATAGTCATCAAATTGGAATATTTTCCAATTGAATGCCAAATTATCACACTTGTGGAATCATGCAATCATCTCTCTGTAACTAATGCTGCCATTAATTCAAGCTGTATGATCCCTGCTAGAAAAAGTACACACCTTTTTTCTTTTTTTCCCTCGTAGGCTTGAAATGAACCACATGTCAGTTTGTCTCCAACTCACTGTACCCTTCTTATATTCAAATTTTTCCTTGCGAGTGAGCGAAAATATCATTTTCTTCTATCAGTCGCACACTCGCTATTCCTCAATGCTTTATGTTTATATTTGAGCGAGTAAGTGACAACTTTTCTTTTCATCAATCGCGGACTCGCCTCTTAGAACTTTACTTTCATTGAGATTCTGCGAGTGAGCGACATGATATTTATTACCCAGTCACTTCTTAGTTGCATACTCGTTGATCCCCACTTATCATGCTTTTTGCTTGAGCGAGTGAGCGGGTTTTCGAACAAATCATGCATTACTTTCTAGTCACGCAGTCGCCATGATTTTTTGATTTGTCTTTATACCTCAGCGGGTGAGCGACAACTATTTTCTTTATGCATTTTAACTTTAATCGCTCACTCGCACTGCAAGATTTTCCAACTCATAAGCATTAGCGAGTGAGCGATGACCCCTTTTTCATTGTGTCGCATACTCGCTGCTGAGATTTCCTTATAAATGAATCCTTCGCGACTGAGTGAGTGCCTTCATCATGTATTAATCACTCGCTCACTGATCTTTCTTGACTGATTTTTATTCATGAGCGAGTGAGGGACAACTTTCCATTTTTATATCAGTCGCGCACCTGCGAGCATATTTTCACTTGACTTTATACCTGAGCGAGTGAGCGACAGCCCACCCTTTCTTTCACCACGCACTTGCAAGCTTAAAATTTGAGACAACAAGTCATTGGCGAGTGAGCGGGTGCAAAACTTGAACATTTAGTCACGCACTCGTGCACTTTATAATACTGCATATCTACCACGTGACTGAGTGACAAGGACCATTTGATAATGAATGCATAATACATCACGTACTCGCACTACACAAAACACAACAGTTAAAACCTACGCGAGTGAGCTCTTTCTAAAATATGAATTCATCATGCACTCGTAGTTTCAAATAATACACATAATAACCAAGCCCGAGTGCATGATCAACCTTAACTTATAGGACTCACTCAATCGCGAACCAAAAGTGAAAGACTTAGAACCACCGCGATTGCACAATACTTAAAAATCCAAGTCATCGCTAGCTCGCTGAGACTTGTAACAAAGAACTTGATCCCCTGTGAGTGAGCGACCAACAAGAAAAAACCAACTCGCTCAGTCATAGATTGATAACTTAACTTCAAAAATGCATTGCGACTGCACGATTAAGGCAGATTAATGACCAAGTCACTCACTCTCACACTTAAAAGAACACTTTAACAATTAGCGCAACTGTGCGACTAAGGCTTAGAACATGGCGATTTGAACATTTTACCACAAAATTAACTTATTGACATGTGACCACATGGATTTGAATCAAAAGACGTGGGAAAATTTTCCAAAGCATGGGAATTTGAAAAATTTGATGTGCAGTGCTAATAATGGCTCCGACTGGGGAAAGTCAATTGCAAAATCTACATTAGAAACCAAAACTCTAGGAGACAGACCAAAAACCGAAACAAAATTGTACATACACACACAAAAACCACACTAAAGCAGGGAAATCTAAACTACTATGCATGGAAAAATAAACTTCATGAGAAAAAAATGTTTCAGGAACTGTCCATGCACTGGCAATTCTTGTATTTCACAATTGGGTTCTCTAGAAAATAAGAATATTGACCATGAAACTCTTGGATTACAAAAGGACCCATCCATAATGACTTTAATTTACCATGTTTGCCCTTTTCTTCTTTTCTAGCATTCCACTGAAGCACCATGTCATTTATCTGAAACTTTCTTTCAGTTGTTCTTTTATCAAATAAGTACTTGGATTGTTGTTGAAATTTCACATTTCTTTTATGTGCCTCTGCTCTTATTTCTTCTATTTCCACCAGTTGGTCCATCCTCTCCATCATGGGTTCTTGTTCTTCAAATTCCTCTTCTTGGAGATATTTATGCACTCGTAACAGATTATTTAAAGGCAACCTTTCCTAAGTTCCATAGACCATTTCAAAAGGGGATACCCCTATTGCTTTCTTCACTGTTACCCTGTCAGCCCAAAGGGCTAATTTTAGTTTTGAATGCCAAGACATTTTATTTTTCTCCAAAGCTCTTTTAATAATTTTCATGATGCTTTTATTGCTGGACTTAGCTTGTCCATTTGCTTGAGGATGATATGGTGAAGAATAAGATATAGTAATGCCATAATCTTCACATAAATCCTTAAATTCCTCAGCTCTAAAACACATGGCATTGTCCATGATTAACTTAGTGGGGACACCAAATTTTGTCAGAATATTATCCATCACTACCTTGCTAGTAGCCCTTTTTGATGTAATTGCCTCTATCCATTTGGTAAAATAGTTTGTGGCCACTAGAATCCAACTATGGCCTCCACTGGATTTTTCTGTAAATTCTCCAATAAAATCAAGACCCCATTGGGTAAAATGTGCTTCAATAGTCAAAGGATTTAAAGGTAAATCTCCTAAAAAATTCATCTTAGAGGAAAACCTTTGGCAAGGTTCACATCTTTGTACAAACATATGAGTATCCTTAAAAAGACATGACCAATAATATCCAGCTTTGATTATCTTGTGAGCTGTGGCCTTGGTAGAATAATGTCCACCACACACACCACTATGCATTTCATTAAAAACTCTTTTAGATTGTGATTTATCCAGACAGAGTAACAAAATTCCATTCTTATTTTTCCAAAATAAATCACCTCATATCAAGGCATACCTTTGAGCCTGCAATTTCAGAGTCCTTTTTTGATTATCTGACATATGCTCTGGACACTTACCATTTTTTAGAAAAAAACACTATATCAGTGTACCATGGCTGCAATTCTATACTAGTTAAGTTCATATTTACTATTTGCACATTATTGACTTAAGCCAGCTCCATGTTAGTGCCAGACATTAGTTTGGCCAAACCCAAAACCCTTACCAATTTGGTAACTTGAATTTCCAGATTAAATTCTTGAATCTTGTTGATCCACTTACATCTCTTTCAAATAACTTCAGACTGAGACAATATATCTTTGACTGTAGCATGTGGCACATAAGCAATTATCTTTGCACAAACCAAATAAGGTCTGAAAACTTTCACTTCCTTTTCCAATGCATATGCTTGTTTCTCCATTATCGCATAATTGAGTTCTGTTGCTTGCAGAGATTTACTAAAAAATGCTATGGGATGATCAAAACCTTCATCATCTTTCTACAAAAGTACTGCAGCAATTGTATGGAATGCAGCAAAAGAAAATATAGAAAAATGCTTTTCATAATCTGGAGATCTCAGTACAGGTGTTTGTTGAATAGCTACTTTTATCTCATCAAATGCTAACTGAGCATCCTTACCTGATTCAAACTTAGCATTTTTCTTTAACAATTTAACAATGGGCTTGACTATCTCAGCAAATTTTGCAATGAATCTCCTCATAAATTTCACTTTTCCCAGAAAAGACTGAACACCTTTGATGTTTTTTGGAGGCAAGAGTTTGTTAATGGCTTCAACTCTCTCAGGATCAATCCTGACACCTTCTTTAGATACTATGTGTCCCAATAATTTACCTTCTATGACAGAAAAATGACATTTCTTTGGATTTAAAGAAATTCCATACTCCAAGGCTTTAGTAAAAATCTTTTCCAAATTCTTACAATTATCCTCGGCCTTTTGGGAATATGCAGTCAGATCATCCTGATACACCACCATGATTATATTTATAAATTCCTTAAAAGCCACATCCATGGCTCTTTGGAAAGTAGCTCCTGTATTTCTCAGGCCAAATGACATTCTTACATAAACATATGTACCCCATGGGGTTGTGAAGGTTGTCTTGAATTGCTCACTTTCTTGAACCAGCACCTGGTTATAACTAGAGAAACCATCCATCATGGATAGAAAATCACAGCCAGTAACCCTTTGTAGCATTGCTTCCATGTTTGGTAAAGAATAATTATATTTTAATGAAGTCACATTAAGGTTCCTAAAATCAACACATAGCCTGATATCTCCATTTTTCTTTCTGACAGGGACCAAATTAGACACCCAAGAAGAATGCCTGATTGGTTTTTTGATCCTAGCCTCTCTGAGTTTTGCCAATTATTGTTGCATTTTGGGGGCCAGAAAAGGATTGATTGGCCTCTGTTTTTTTCTAAAAGGCTTAATATCATCTTTTAATGGGATTTCATGTTGAAAGAGATCTTCCCTATAAGCCTTAAGGTCTTCATAAGACCAAGCAAAAACATTTTTGAACCTTTTCAGCAAACTAATCAAATTTGTCTTCACGTGAGGAGCTAATTTCTTTCCAATATATACAATCTTCGGGTTACACTCTGATCCCAAGTTTACCTCCTCAAATTCATCCAACTTGGCTATATATTTTTTACACATATGACTATCATTGTCAGTAAATAATCCCTCCAATTGAGTTATTTCTTTGGGGATTTCATTTGTCTGTAACTGTAGAATTTCATTGCCAAAGATAATCTCTTTCCCATCAATAATCTCTATCAAATTATTACAGTCAATAATTTTCTCTTCATAATTATCCACACATTGAATAAGATTGAGAATGTCATCATCACTTTCAAAAACTTGCCAATTATACACATTATCAGGAATGGCAGGCCTGGTTTTAGTTTCCACAATAGATACTCCTGCTAGTGTCAGGTCATCATTTTTCACAGCCACATTAGCCAAAAAATCTGCCATGATATTCTAAGATCTCTCTATCCAATTGATGGAAAATGCATCAAAAATTTCAATTTTATCCCATACAGCATGCTTATATTGTTTCAACCTATCATTGTTGGTAGCATATATTGATCTAATTTGGGAAATAGCTAGCTCTGAATCACCAAAGACTCTTAATAACTTAATGCCATGCTTGATTGCTATCTCTAATCCCAGTAACAACGCTTCATATTCAGTTGTATTGTTTGTACATTGAAATGACAACAAAAATGAATATTTCAAAGTAATACCTAACGGAGAGACAAATAGTACACTAGCTCCTAACCCTTCTCTAGAGCATGCTCCATCAAAATACATCTTCCATAGTCCAAGATGTTGCAATTCTAATTCTTCCACTATGGGATCTATGTTTTTCAACTGTGGTTGAATTTTCTCCACCTTGAAATTATTTATATCTACATCCACAAAGCAATTCAGCATGCTTGGTTGAACCTTCTCAACATAAACAGGAGATCTGGGCTCCCTTAATAATTTTGCTTCTTTCCCATTAACAGAAATGGTAGCAAAAGACAAATCCAATTGTACATATCCTCCAATGGCTGTAGCACATTGTCTTGATAAGAGCATGCCATAATGGGGTGGTGAATCCACAACCACAACATCTATTTTAAAAGTGACCTCAGGGTATGCAACAAGTTTTATCTCTAATCCTTGCAAATTTCCTACTACAGG
>MU225394.1:3646336-3658576 GCA_018584345.1 Thuja plicata | reverse complement strand
TATATATATATATATATATATATATATATATATATATATATATCATGAAATAAATAACATATACATAGGTGACACCAAGGTTTAACGTGGAAACCCAATATGGGAAAAACCACCAATGTAACTAGTTATTGTTTTTCACTCTTCTGAAGTGAGCCATGTTAGGAGCCAACCCTGTTAAAGGTTACAATAACACACTATTAGGTGTGATCCTGTTAGAGGATTTAATCCATGTGAGGAGTGACCTTGTTAGAGGTCTTCAACACTTCAACATAGAAATGCTACCTTGTAAGAGGATTTACAAAAAGACTGTTAAGTCTACTCTATTAAGAGATTTGAGATCACTGCTACAATTGTTTAAGATGTTCAAATTTAGGGTGATCCCACAAAGCTTTGTCCCACTTTTAGGCATGAAGAAAAATCACATGGATGAATTTTTTTCATTTTTGACCCCTTCGAGCGAATGGGGGTGTTCGCGCGAAGGGAAAAAACCCCTTCGCACGAACTAGATGAAATGGGGGGTTTTCTAGAACAAGACCCAATTCGAGCGAACCCTATGAATGAACAAAAAACAAGAAATTTACACAAATTTTCCATGGGGGGTTCGCTCGAAGGGGGTTCACTCTAAACCCCTTCATTAGAAGGGGTGTTCGAGCAAACCCCCTGAATCTGGCCTTCCTCTCCAAAGCCAACAAATTTCTACAAATTTTTGTCCTTTGAAGGTTTGAATCAAGGACCAAATAAGCCAATCTTATAAAACCCAAATGGTAGATGATGCTACTCAAAACAAGGTTTACAATTACTATGATTTTAATATATATTGAGTTCATTGTGACTTTCTATTTTTAGTTTAATTAAACAGAGGCTGTCTAGCCATTTAGCAACCTCTCTCTTCAACACTTCGGAAAAAATAGTAAATTAGGAAAACAAAATTTTTCAAAATATGTAGGAAAAGAGTATTTGTGTTAACTTTCTATGAGAAAAAGAAAAAATGAATTTTGATATATCCAGTTCAAGTTAGAGTGATCCAAGTGACCTTATATCTAAATTACAGTTACTATCACTTTAGAACTTAATAAAGTATGAAATATTGACCCAAAATGAATGAAACCAATTTCATCCTTTAGATATTGAAGTTACAAAAATAATCTCAAAATAATTACATGGTTATCGTATTTTTAAAAAAAGTTATGCTGATCCAAGTGACAGTCATTCCTTAAAAACATTGTTTTTCACACAACCCACTTTTCGAAGGAGAAGGAAAAATGAATTTTAATGAATTTAAATTTTTTTTTTAAAAATATATCTAGAAACTAGAAAGAAAATTCTAAAATATTCTAGTTTACATCATCTTCAAATTCCTAATAGTTTTGCGGCAACAGGTGTTCAAAAGTGAAGTTTTTTCTCAGAATGTTGATCTCAGTGTCAAAGTTGGCCAAAAAGTGGGACACACTATTGTTTAGATTGTTGATACACATTGCATAAAAATTATATCTCCTTATTCTTCTTAAACATCAAAATTTTGGTTTCCCTCAACATAGTAGGTTTTCTAAGTTGTGATAACAACTTCCACACTTAGAGGGTATCGTCTAAATTTTTAAATAGTCATTTTCCCTTACTTTAATTACATTTTTAATACTCTACTCTTTTTTATGTTTTTGTCACTTTCCCTAATAATTTGGTTGCCCTCAAACTCCAATTCTACACAACCCAAGGAAGATTGTTTAAACACCTACAATTTGTAACTCCAAAATATACCTATAAATCATATTCTCTGTCAAAATCAACATGGGTCAATGAGTTTGATTAAAAAACTACACAGTTGAATCCTGATAGCAATATCATAACTTATTTAAGTAATTATATATCAACATATAAACCTCTATTAATCTCAACATCTTGACTTCACTTAGAATATGGATGCACAATTTATGTTCATCCAGCCTAAGTTAAGATATAACCAAGATATCAAAGGATGCAACATGCTTATATCCATCACATGGAATGGATACTAGAACTATAAAAAAAAAATCTTGATTGCAAGACAAACAATGTTACCGAAAAAAAACAAAAAAAACTATTAAGAGATATTGAAGACCTTAAATTTCTTGTCATAGACTTTTTTAAGAACAACAACCTCTATAGATAAATTTGAAGTATAAAGCTCAAGCCAATGACAAATATGAAATGATAAGCTACTATGTAATGCAGAAACCTTTGTATTATATCCTCCCCTATGGAATGCATGAAACATGGAAAATTTTGTTTACATTCTTCTTTCACGACCAATCTTTCATAGATCATGCATTATATGTATACTATGAAGGGAATAAATGGACATCTTTGAAAGAAATAGAGAAAATAGAGATAAATACTACTATATAGCATAATGTCTCATACACACACATGAATAAATTGTTAGAAATAGTCCCAAGAGATAACTGAGAGGGGGGGGGGGGGTGAATCAGTTATCTACCAGTTTTAATTCTTTTCTCCAATTAAGTACATAATAATATAATGCATAAACACAACAAGATAACACCACAATTTTGGTAACGGGGAAACCAAAATAAGTTAAATACATTATCAACCTATATGCCCACATAATTTTCTTATAAAATCTATATTATTAGTAAACTAAAAGTCTATTAAGTAAGTTTCTATAAATTTAGTCTTCAAGGTTCAAATACAAAAACATTTTCTTCAAAATAAAAATTAAAAAAATTCATTTAAAAGGAGACTTAAAAAAATACATTAAACAATAATATTATTAATTACATTGCACAGAATTTTAAATATTCCTCGGTGGGAATTAGCACCCACAAAGAACTGTACTAGAGTATAATGATCCTTGTTAGAAGATCTTACAACCCTGTTAGAAGTTGATCTTTACAATGCAATAAGTACAATGACCTGGTTAAGGGTCGGACCCTTCTAGGAGTCTTTTACAAATAACCCTGTTAGGGGTGAGGACACACTGTCCAATAGCACATTGCTAAAATGGTGAAGGCTGCAACCTTCTGTAAAACAGATATACACTATATCTGATAATTGAACTATTGAAATAGACCTGCTATCTTGATCAGTTCTAGTGAATTGTATACACTCTCTTCTTCTTCACATAGATCTTCAATTGATGAATGATGTAGCTTTACTGTCCCAAAACAACTAGCATTCTACTCTATTCTTTTCTTTGTTTGTTCCTTCTCATTCACACTTGGTGATCACGAATGAATTGCTATATGTATCTTCTTCAAAGGATATGATCACATCGACTGTAGGAATCCCTTCAATACTTTTCTTGACGGCTAAACTAAGCACGCAACCATAATTAGAACCACGCAACTCAAAATGAATAGACGCATTGCTTCACATAGTTGGCTCTACCAAAATTAATCAAACGTCACACTTCGGATGAAACATGTTTAGTGCCTTTGGTTAATCATCTTTGACTCAACTAAATCTGAATCTGAACACGCATATCCCAAAGATAGGCGCAACTGAAGAATCAATAAATTTACCGTCGGCTTTCTAAGAACAATCCTCTGAAATTGTGGCTGGTAAATAGATCAAAATAACTCAACTTTAACTGAACTTCTGAATCTGCGTGTATGAACATGGTATAATAACTATGTCTGAAACATAAAAACAATCGTGCAAGGCTCCAACATATCCATACTAAAAAGTGAATATAGTACACCGCTGTATACTACATGTTGTCATCAATGACAAACATACAGTCAACTATTTGCACAAAGGAAAATCTCCAACAATCTCCCCCTTTGACATTGATGGCAACATATGATATTAAAAACACCATCAATCCAAAAGTGTCTTCTTTCTTTTTACAATCTTCTCAATATCCTCATCAAAGGTTCCTCTTAACTGCTACATCTCCTGTGTTTTTAGTTTCATGACTGTATACTCCCCCATAGTATATGCTCCCCCTTACTATTTACTCCCCCTTTGACATCAATGGAAAAGGATTCCAAATACAAATAAGCACAGGTACTACTCTAGAAGTAGAGTAGTGAACCACTCATCAGTCACCAAGGACTGATGCATTTGCTGTGAATTCTAATCAGACTCAAGAAAGGGAATTACTCCCAGCTTCTTCCTGAGATACTAAAAAGTATCTTTTGATATAGGTTTCGTAAATATGTCTGCCAACTGATCTTTGGTGCTCACATAATCCAACTTCACTTCTCTTTCTGGAACTTTTTCTCTTAGAAAATGATATTTTATTTCTATGTGTTTTGTCTTTGCGTGCATCACAAGATTCTTTGACATATTAATAGTGCTACTGTTGTCACAATGAATTACAATAGGATAATTAATCTGAATTCCAAAGTCTTTAATCATCTATTTGATCCAAACCATTGTTGAACAATTCAATGTGGTTGCTACACACTCAGCTTATGCTGTTGATCGAGAAATACAATTTTTCTTCTTGCTTGTCCAAGTAACCAACCTATCTCCAAGAAATACTACTCCTCCTAAGGTACTTTTTATGTCATCAACACAACCTGCCCAATCTGCATCTGTGTACACATGAAGTTCTATATTTTCTGAATTAGGATACCATAAACCATAGTCTATAGTTCCCTTTAAATATCTGAATATTCTTTTTATTTCCATTAAGTGATTTTATTTTGGTTCAGCTGCAAATCTCCCAACAATGTCAACTGCATTAGAAATATCTGGTCTAGATTGAGAGAGATATATGAGTTTTCCAATCATGGACTTGTAAAGTGTTTTGTCAACTGCTGTGGAGTGATCATATTTCGAAAGCTTGCTTCCTATTATCATAGGAGTTCTTACTGGCTTGCAATCTTCCATTTTGAATGTCTTCAATATCTCCTTCACATATTTGGACTGATTTATGTATATACCTTTGTCTGTCTGCTTTACATTTAAACCCAAAAATTATTTTATAGGTCCAATCATGCTCATTTCAAATTTGCTTTGCATCTCTTTGGCAAATTCTACACTAAGCTTGTCATTACCTCCAAAAATAATTTCATCAACAAAGATAGCAACAAGTAATAGTCCTTCAGGTGTCTCTCTTATGAATAAGTTGCAATCTGCTACTCCCTTTTTGAATCCAATCTTGGTCAAGTAACCATAAAGTCTCTCATACCATGCTCTTGGGGCCTGTTTAAGTCCATAGAGGGCTTTCTTTAGTCTACATACCATGTGTGGTTTGTCTGATAATTTAAATCCTTCAGGCTGCTCTATGTAGACTTCTTCCTTCAAATCATTGTTCAGAAATGCTGACTTAACATCCATCTGATATACTTTAAAGTTTTTGAATGTTGCATAAGCTAAAAACAACTTGATAGCTTCCAGTCTTCTCACAAGGGCAAATGCATCAGAGTAGTCAATTCCTTCTCTCTGAGCATAACCTTTACATACCAATCTTGCTTTGTTTCTTATTACTGTACCATCTTTATTCATTTTGTTTCTAAATATCCGCTTAGTTCCAATCACATTTTTGTCAGAAGGTCTAGGGACCAATTCCCATGTGTCATTCTTAATTATCTGATCTAATTCTTCTCGCATTGTGTTTTGCCAATCCAAGTCATTACATGCATCTTCAACACTTAGGGGTTCAATCTGTGAAAGTAAACATACTTCTTCATCAATGGTTGAACCTTTTTCTCTAGATCTTGTCAAGACTTTACTGCTTTGATCTCCAATGATATCTTCTTTAAAATGGTATCTAGATGTGTGTTTTGAAATTTCAGGTGTGACACTCTCATCTGTAATCAGTGATTCTTCTTCACTTGGTTCAGGGTTATTGCATGATACATCAATACAATCAAACATTTATTCAATAACTATTTCTTTATTGATAGGTCTAGGTTCATCTTCAATCATAGGTGCATAATCATAATATCTTTCTTGAATCATGAACTTCTCATAAATTTTCGCATGTGCACTTTCAATGATTTTATTCAATCTTAGATTAAAACATCTGTAAGCTTTGCTCTTAGTAGAGTAACCAAGAAAAATACCTTCATCGCTTCTAGCATCAAACTTACCAACACCATCATCTCTCTTGATGTAGCACTTACTTCCAAAGATTTTGAAGTATTTTACTGTAGGTACATTACCAAACCAAATTTCATAAGGTGTTTTGTCTGTGCCTGGCCTTAGTTGAATTCTGTTGATAGTATAAACTACTGTACTGATTGCTTCTCTCCTATAGGTGTGCGCAACTTTTCCTTCTATCATGGTAGTGCATGTTGTGTCAAGTATTATCCTGTTTCTTCTTTTTGCAATTCCATGTTGTTGAGGGGTTCTGGGTGCACTTAGTTGCCTTTTGATTCCATGTTCTTTGCAGTACTCAAGAAACTTGTCAGAGGTGAATTCTCCTCCTCTATTAGATCTCAAACATTTTATCTTTAATCTAGACTCATTTTCAACTTTAGCTTTGATTATTTTGAACTTCTCAAAAGCTTCAGATTTGTCTTTCAAGAACGCAACCCACATCATTCTGGAGAAATCATCAACAAACAAAACAAAATACCTTTCACCATAGTATGATCTTGTTTGAGTAGGTCCACATAAGTCTGTATGCACTAGATCTAATTTTTTCTCTACAGAGTTATGTTTGCTTCTGAATGAGTTCCTCACATGCTTTCCCATCACACATTCTCTACACATAGTGTCAACTGGTCTTGCAATGCTAGGAAGGTCTCTAACTGCCTTTACATTGCCTATCTTTACTATGTTGTCAAAATTGATATGACAAAGTCTTTTGTGCCATAACCAACTGTCATCCACTTTTGCAACAAAAAAACTTACTTCAGAGTTGAGCTGAAAAACATTACCTTTGGTCTTTGAACCTGATGCTATCATATCTCCTTCTTTATTGTTAATGATGCACTTGTTGTTTTTGAATTCCAATTGATATCCTTTATCGAGCAACTGTCCAATACTTAGTAAGTTATGATATAAACCATCAACATACAGACCATCATCTGTTTTGTTCTTTCCATCTAAGGTGATGGATCCTTTGCCTATGATAGGTTTGGGAGCGTTATCCCCAAATCTAACCATGCCACCTTTGTACTTATCTAGATGTACAAATCTATCTTTGTCTCCTGTCATGTGATGTGAACACCCGCTATCTATGATCGAGTCTGTTCTGATGTCTGCTTGTGAAACTAAAGCCAATTCTTGTGCTTTCTTTTCATCTTCAATTTCCATTTCATCAATCATTTTTTCAATATCTTTGATTGCAACGAATCCAATTTCATCTTCTCTTGAACCATCATCAGTCACACCATCTTCAACATAATAGCATTCCTTAGTATATTTGGGCTTGTAATCTGATCTGAATTGTTTGACTCTTGTAGGACACTTGGATGCAAAATGGCCAACTTTGTTGCATGAGAAACATTTGAATGGTAGATGTCCTTCATATTTTCCTTTTCCTTTCCTTTCTTTCTTGGAAATCATAGCAATGATTTCTTCTACTTCTATATCACCTTCTTCTTTCTCAATATTACTAGAAATGCTCAATGATTTCTTACCATGGACTGAGGCTTTGAAAGTTGTTTCAATTTTAGGTTTTGTCTTCAATCTTGATATCTCAAAAGCAGATATTTTGCTGATCAAGGTTTCTCTTTTGAATTCCTTTGAGAATTGCATGGTTTCATCCAAGATGTTTATCTTGCTTTCATAATCTGCTGTCAATGTAGTCATCAGTTTGTCCATTATGTCTTCCTCTGAGATTTCTCCACCATTGCTTCTGATTCCCGAGACTGCTTCATTAATCCTCTAATTGTAAGCTCTGATGTTTTCTTCAGGTAGCATCTCTAAATTGTTGTATCTTTTCTTCCATGTCTTTCTACGCGCATTCTTGGCTTGGATGGCTCCTTCAAACATATCTTCTAGATATTTCCATATTGAATAGGCTTTATCTTCCTTCTTGATCTCAGAAAATCCACTGTCAGATAAGGCACTAATTAGGGCTTCTTTGGCTATTACATTTTGGGTGAATACTTCCTTTTGTTTAACAGTAGAATCTACTTCAGCAAGATCTTTTAAAGTAGGAATATCAATTGCATGAGTAGCAACCTCATAGATCTCAAACCAACGCATTGTAGATGTGTTATCATTTTGTTCTTCCAGTCAAGATAATTCTCTCCATCAAACTTAGGACTTTCTATCCTGAAGTATGTCATTTGATCTACCTTAAGATGTTAGGCTTCTTCTTTAAGACACTTGGCTCTGATACCAATTGTTAGAAATAGTCCCAAAAGATAACTGAGAGGGGAGGTGAATCAGTTATCTACCAGTTTTAGTTCTTTTCTCCAATTAAGTACAGAATAATATAATGCATAAACACAACAAGATAACACCACAATTTTGGTAACAGGGAAACCAAAATAGGTAAAAACCCCGGTGGGAATTAGCACCCACAAAGAACTGTACTAGAGTATAATGATCCCTGTTAGAAGATCTTACAACCTTGTTAGAATTTGATCTTTACAATGCAATAAGTACAGTGACCTGGTTAAGGGTCGGACCCTGCTAGGATTCTTTTACAAGTAACCCTGTTAGGGGTGAGGACACACTGTCCAATAGCACACTGCTAAAATGGTGAAGGCTGCAAACTTCTGTAAAACAGATATACACTATATCTGATAATTGAACTGTTGAAATATACTTGTTGTCTTGATAAGTTCCAGTGAATTGTATGCACTCTCTGCTTCTTCACATAGATCTTCAATTGATGAATGATGTAGCTTTACTGTCCCAAAACAACTAGCATTCTGCTTTGTTCTTTTCTCTGTTTGTTCCTTCTCATTCACACTTGGTGATCACGAGTGAATTGCTATATGTATCTTTTTTAAAGGATATGATCACGTCAGCTGTAGGAATCCCTTTAATACTTTTCTTGTCGGCTAAACTAAGCACACAACCATAATTAGAATCGCGCAACTCAAAATGAATAGATGCATCACTTCACATAGTCGGCTCCACCAAAATTACTTAAACGTCACACTTCGGATGAAACACGTTTAGCGCCTTTGGTTAATAATCTTTGACTCATAACTAAATCTGAATCTGAACACACATATCCCAAAGATAGTCGCAACTGAAGAATCAATAAATTTACCGTCGGCTTTCTAAGAACAATCCTCTGAAACTGTGGCTAGTAAACAGATCAACATAACTCAACTGTAACCAAGCTTTTGAATCTGCGTGTATGAACATGGTATAATAACTATGTCTGAAACATAAAAACAACCGCGCAAGGCTCCAACATATCCATACTGAAAAGTGAATACAGTACACTGTTGTATACTATATGTTGTCATCAATGACAAACATACATTCAACTATTTGCATATAGGCAAATCTCCAACATAAATTACTTTGGTACTAAACTGACACAAACACTCAACTTGACACAGATCAATTCAATATTCTAATACAATTATAACAATTGCAAAGGAGAAAAATTAAGTGACGCATTCTTCAAAAAAATACACAAAATCATTATATATATAGATAAAGGGCTTACAATTTTTTTGTACAAAACATATGCACAATGAATCCATCCTCTATTCACTCCCTACTAAATAATATCATTACCCAATTTAATATCCTAGTTCTAACCATAGTCACTATCTCCTTATTTAACCCAATTTAATTCAATTTTGATGGTGTCAATGTTTCAGCTATTCTCTTGGATCTCAATTAGAATAAAGATATTAATAGGAAATCAATAACCTTGTTAATTAAGAATATTTATTAAGATGGCTTAGATATCATCTTTGATGAGGCTATCATAGGTGTAGGTCTTCCTCCTAACAATTTTTTTAATATAACAATAATTAAGTTTGGGTAGAATAGAAGTTCATTATTTCAACAAATAATCATCTTAAAAAAGTTAGCCGTAGGGTTGAGGATGTAAAAGGAATTACTCTTTTGAAATAGATTCTAGGTCTAGTTCCAAGGAGTGGTTTATTAGTTGGATGTTGCAAGTCTTTGCTTCAAATATTAATAGGTTAATATAAATAAGCTTATGAATTTAGTCTCTTTTTGAAGAATAAGATAAATATTATAAATGTTAAGTAATGAAGTACGCAATATTATTCAGAAATTTTTACTTCTATGAATCCTCCAAACTTATGAGATTTCATAAATAAAATCTTAGACATACATACCTACAACAAAATTCAAAACTAGGATTCAAACATCATTTACAAAATTTCTCATAGCTCAAGACCATTCCCCAAAAACTACTGCATACAAAAACTGAGCAGGGAGCAAACCAATCGATGAACAATCTTGAGAGCTAGAACAAAAAACCAGTTACTAAATAGGGGAAGTCATTCCTCTGAGTATTGACGCTTGTTCCTCCATGGAAGAACTAGGCCATTATGCCAATAATCCTCGAGTCGAAAGGCCCTCCGTTGTTTCATGCCAGCCGCATTCCCGCCTGACCCAACACCTCCTTTTCGTGGAGGTAATCTTTTAATGTTGCCCACCCAATGTTGGCAACTTGTTCAAAGACCAAGATTTCGCTTCTTCTTTAATCAATGCATTAACAATAATTTGAGAACCCCCTTCCAAATGTATCTTCTCAACCGAAAGTTGTTTAGCCACATTTACTACATGCCAAGCCATTTGGGCTTTTGCTAGATTATGAGTACCACCAGGAAGTCTTTTAGCATCGATAGCCACAATGTTTCTTTCATAGTTTCTTGCAACAAAACTAGCTCTCGAGGGACCAATGTTTCCCTTTGAAGCCCCATCAAAATTGACTTTCAACCCCACATCAGAAAGCATCCAATCAATATCCAAATATTCTTAACCATTTTCCTCAAAATGACATTTAAATGATCAAAATTTTATAAGAGAGTCTCTCAAAGTCAAATGCTCTTAATTGCACAAATATACGACATTCCAAATATTTTGCACTTTACCTCCTATTCCTTGGATTTGTACTAATCTTATTAACATTCCTTTACCTCCAAATATTCCTTTAACATTCCAAATATTTAGCACTTTACCTCCTAGTACTAGTGCTTAAATTTGGACTATAAAAATTGGTAAGCTTTGACTTTTTGAAAAGACTTTTCTTTTTCAAACTTGATTCTAAATTTCTAGAATGCCAAATTTGACAAGAAACGTATACAATAAATTAGAGGAGTTGGATAGTTTTATGACAGCTGTATTATTCAACTTGAACCAGAAGTAGAATCTAGTTCTACAATAAATTTTTGTTGGAAGACTAATTTTAAGAAAGCTGTCATGTTCAACTTCAACCAGAAGTAAAACCAAGATAAACGTTTTAAATGAGAGAGAACCTTCTGACAGCATTTCACTCAATACGCTATCCTTTTTCCCACGACAAAAATGCTCATCTCCTTCTCCATGCTTTCACATTTTCTAATATCCTAATCGACTCTGCCTGCTCGACAATATAATTTGACTTACTCTTTCGATTCCTCATTTCGGTCAAAAAAGTTTGGGAGTCCCCCCAATCGGGAAAGTCTGTCAATAATTTATTGAAACTCATTAGAAGCTTCATGGGAAAGATGCGTGTGCCGTACTTCATTGGAACCTTCTATGGGTGTGTTTATATATACACTTCATCTTTCAATCATCTTCCAAACCAGACTATTCTGCCATTTGGGCATTTCAATTTCACCTGGGGAAGGAAAAACACATTACTAGTCTAATATTTGTTTGGAATCATCTGGCGTTGTATGCTCTCTGAAAGTTGAAAACTTGATTGGGATCGAATTCTTTGCGCATTCAACAGTGGAAGGAAAAAAATAACTCTCTGAAAGTTGGAAACTTGATTGAGATCGAATTTTCTCTGAAAGTTGGGCACTTGATTGGGATCGAACCTACGACCTACTTCATGAGTTCGTCAGTTAGATTAGATGGAGGCGAGTCATGGACGGGCAGCCTGCGGCAGGGGAGCATCAGACTGTTTGAGAGAAGCAGCAGCGTTTTCTCTCTGCCAACCCACCACGAAGATGATGTTGAGGCACTCAAATGGGCCGCCATTGAGAAGCTTCCCACCTATGATCGCCTCCGAACTTCCATTCTCAAGAATGTGAGTCAGAACAATAGTAAAATTCACAGTCTGGATGAGATAGATGTGAGGAACATGGAGCTTGAGACTCGGC
Source organism: Thuja plicata (assembly GCA_018584345.1). Lineage (NCBI taxonomy): Eukaryota > Viridiplantae > Streptophyta > Pinopsida > Cupressales > Cupressaceae > Thuja > Thuja plicata. The sequence continues at coordinate 3,646,415 of MU225394.1, read as the reverse complement.
AGCAACTGATGGACAGGCTTGTTAAAGTTGCAGAACAGGACAATGAACACCTTTTGCAAAGGCTTCGCCAAAGAATTGA
>MU225394.1:3611568-3623645 GCA_018584345.1 Thuja plicata | reverse complement strand
CCTCTAAAGAACAACAAAAATAATTAGCAAATATCAAGTGAATGAATGCATAATGGGAACCAAAACACTCCTAAATATAAAAGTGTATTCAAGCACACATTTGGGTGCCCAAGATGTGTGAAAAAGGGGAAAGATGCTTTGCATTTCCAAGAATGTGACTCCTCTTCCACTTGTTCTCCACTTTCTAACTCTCCAAGTTGCAACTAGCCACTTGCCACTTTTATCAAAAGTTTCCAAATGTCACTTAACATTCCAAAATATACAATCCAATTTCACAAGCCGTCTTTTAACCTCCACTAAAATTGCATTTATTAATTTTGAATTCAATATGATTTGATCATTTCATCTTTAAGAGCATTATTTATTGATTTATCAGTAGGACCTGACTTATTATTATTGGATAAACGGACTTACTATAAATAGTAAGTATTGTTTTTGGAAAGGGGACATGACATCTGACTACAATGATCCCTTATGGTCATAGTTCGTGTGATTTGTCAATACCTTTATATGTTGCACATGTGTCTACCAAGTCAATTGAAACTAATACACCTAACAAGATTTGTACCTTTTATGCTTTGATAGATATCTATACCATGTTCAAAAATAATCACGCCCCTTCCCTACTTACAACAAATTCACCTTGTAATATCTCCTATTATATTTTTATATAAGAAATGACAATTTCAAGAGGAATCAATAGGCTAGCCTAATGTTACGGAGGTTAGCTCTTTGATAGGACAAGTTTTCCCTGTGACCTCTTGTGGTGGTGATCAAGATTGACCAAGCCAACTGCCAGATTAATCTAGGTGAAATATAAATGATTTCAAAGCCCATATTGAATGAAACCAAAACCCTTACTATCTACGACACTCGTTCAAACTAAACTTTATTAATAATTAATTTTATTCGTGTGATATTAATTAAATGTATAATAATTAATTAAAAAATATATTAATTAATTTACTGATTTATTTATTTTATAAAATATAATTTAAGCTAAAAATTTAACAGATAATTAAAATAAATAAATTAAAAACTTTAAAAAATTATTAATCTTGCTTTTGATCTCAAGATGTCCAATAACTAAAATTTAAAAATAGTAATGATAATTAGAAATTATTAATCTCACTTTCATTCACAACATATCCAACAAGAGACGTAAAGCGTCAAGTTCCTGCCTAAATTGTGGATAGTTTACAATAGAGAGAGAGAGAGAGAGAGAGAGAGAGAGAGAGAGAGAGAGATCTTGGCTACATGATTATGATGTATTAGGATATCTTGGCTACGTGATTATGATGTATTAGGATATCTCTTTGTAATGTAGATGTGTGAAATTTAAACATAATTATTAATGTCTAGAGCTTATGTATATAAATGTACAACTATTCTATATATCTCTAAATTTAATATTTTCCTCTCCTTCTAAGGGTTCACTCTTTAATATTTTCCTCTCCTTATAAGGGTTCACTCAGGCAATGACAATTGCTCTCTTGAGATATTGTCATCGGACAACTTAAAATACCATGTTACCTGATTGGTTGAGGGATAGATGGGGGAAAACCAAATAGTGCATATTAGAACAAAGAATACACAGAGTAGCATGTTCTGACAACAAGCAGATCATTTGGCAGTTGTGTTTCACAGTGTTTCAAGGACAGTAGTCCATGGTCCATTTTTTGGGATGTTATATATATAGATAGATAGATAAATAGATAGCATGACATCATTAAAATGATGCTATAAGATGTCCACAGAAACATGCATGCCAAAGAAATTTTGGAAAATTTATTTCTTTTTTTTTTGCAATGGACTACAATGACCGACTCTAATACATATTAGAGATTTTAATGTTTAAACAATTTGATAAGTAAGAAGGAAGTGGGGAACCACACAACTCTAATTATACATCACAAAACAACACATCTAAGATGTTCCTTTTAGTATGCATTATTTATATAATTATATGATTTAATGCTATTTATTTATAAATGGGTATACTATATTATCCTTCAAGGACACTTGCCATAGGAAAGCATAATAAATGTTATGTGTAATGATCACTAGTGGAAATGAACAAAGCCTCAATGGCTCATGCCTCAATGATGACCAAGGAATGGTGACTCCCAACAATCAACTAGCAATTGCCTATCACTCAAACTGCAACACATTTTGGGCCTTTTGCATATTTTATTTTGAGATGAATATAAAACTTGGAAGGGTAGGAAACCAGAACCATAGATGAATATACAATGAAAAAATGCATACCTTGGTATTGCAAGAAATAAGCTAAAATCACGACTTCGTTGTTTGCAGTAGCTCCACTCTTTTGTACCATCATGAAATAAGGGTTGCATTTATAGAAAAACATTTAAGATTAAAAAATCATTCATATTTCAAATATGTCCAACAATAAGAGATAACACGGCCTGATATTTTAAGAGTTGTAGATGAGTTGACAGTAAAATGGAACAACTCATATATCATTCAATGTAAATTGTAAAATAATTGATTAGTTTAGGCTGTTAAGGTTTAGAATGAAAAATGTATGATATATGATATAGCAAAAAATGAAGATCAAAGCCCATCAATGATCATATACATATAAGAATTGAAACTTTATTTTGCAAAAAATGCTCTCTATATTACAGTATAATTAACATTATTAGTATTGGTGTGCAATTTGCTTTACTCTTTATGTATAGTGCTCACCAAAAAACTACAACAAACATTATGGGAAAAAGAGAGTAATGGCAAACAAAACATTACTCAAATGGGTGTCCTTTGTAGTGACTAGACAATACCTTGAAAATTTGGATAATATTTGTTGGTTTAATATTTAATATTTAATATTTGTTTGTGTATTAATTATAAGGAGATCAAAAATTACATTGAGATGTACAAAAAGAGGCAGAGCCTCACACGGAGAGAGTCAAAGTATCAAAGTTTAAATATATATCAAAACTAATGAAAGCATAAAAGGGGAGATAAAAGACTAGTGTAGAATATCTTCATGGGTCTCCACCCAAACAGTCCATCCCAATGGTCCTTCCATCCATACAATGCTTTTCTTTTCTTGGATTTGGGCCAGCATATAGATCTGATCATTAGTGGTGTTCTTGTTCTTTATAACCTCCTTGTGGAGTCTCTTCACAGTCTTTTCAAAGATGGCAAGGTTGTCCATGTGTCTTCGCCATTCATAACCATCTTTCATCTCAAATACGAACATGGTGGAGTGCCCCATATGAAGGAACCTTTTCAGCTTCTCTCTTTCAATCAGCATATTAATACAAACCTGCAAAGAAATTTTGGAGTATATGAGTTTTCGAAAAGACTCAGTAAGGGTTCTTGGAGTGCCTTGATACCTTTCTTCATTTCTGCATTTCCAAATCTACCAAAGAATGTTAGAAGACAGAATGCTCCAAAATAGATTAGTATATTTATTTAAACCATGAATATGCCTAGTGATAATTTAAAAAATATTAAGATATTTAGGATAAGTGATACCAAACATATACCATATTTCTTTAGTAAAATTACATTCAAATAAGATATGCCTACAGGAGTCAAGGAGTTTACATATGCTGCATCGCTCTATATAAGAGGGGTCTTTCCTTAGAGGAAGTCTGTTAAGAAACATAAGCCATTTGAAGCATCTAATTTTAGGGTCAATAGAAGTTTTCCATAGACTATCAAAGTGTTTTTTCCATATGTTAATATCCATATTAGTATACCAAATTTTATTGACATGCTTAATGATGTCAGCACTGTATCCCAAGATTCTATATATGTTCTTGGCTTTTATTTTAGAGATAGTAGTACCATCAGGCCATTTGATATCTAGAAAGCTGTGAGAGTCAACAAGACAGGTTGTGGGGAGATCCTTACATGCCTTGACAGCCTTATTGTAGGTCTTCTTTTGGGACATGGGTATGTTGAATTTGGTTCTGAGTTCATCCCAGCCAATAAGGCCGTCCTTCTCAAAAAGGAAGATAATTTGAGAGATGCCCAAATTATTCTAGAATTTAGCACAGCAACCTTGGGATAGGGCAATAGGCTTACCTGAGAGGTGAAGATTCCACCAAATCGACCTTTCACCATACATATGGTTATTATCAAAGAAGGTCTTATTAGATATAAATTGCTTTACATGCTCCCATGCTTTCCAAATAGTTTTGAAGACAACAGATCCCTAAACAGTGACATGGAAGTCTCCAACAAGGTCACAGAGGGGGAGGATTTTCTAGGAATTAGCCTTCTAGGGGAGTCCTTTTCAATATTACACCTAATAAGAACCTTCCAAGGTTCATCTCCATCCAGAGAGTGAAAGATTTATTTGTCAACAAGGGCAATCCCTTGAGTCTTGAGGTATTTTAGTCCCAATCCCCCAAGGTGCTTGTCAATGTGGCACCAATCCCATTTAATAGCGTAGATCTTCTTATTCTCTTTACCATCAGACCAAAGAAAGTTTCTAATGGCGTTCTGAATCTCCAGAATTTGACAGTTATTAAACATCCAAGCAAAACAGTAGTATATATTATATGATGACTGAATTTTGTGGCAAACTTGAACCCTACCAACCAATGAGAGGGATCTATTATACCATTTATCAAGATTTTTAGTAATCTTGTCCTTAACCTAGAACCACGTACCCTTAAGTGAAGGTTCAACAGAGAAGGGGATTCCCAGATACCGAACAATTTTATGGGGACCACCCCATTGAAAATCAGATTTAGAAAACCAGTCAGGCGGTCGATCATCCCAACCAAGGCAAATGGATTTTGGTTGGGATAACTAAGCACCACAGATAGATCAGAAGGAGTTAAGTTTATTTTGGAGAGCATAAAAATTCTCTTTTGACATTTCAAATAAAATAGAAGTATCATCAGCAAATTGACAATTAATATGGTCAGATTGATTGGGCAGGGTGATGCCTTTGACCGCAAGAGAGAGGAAATTGTCTCTAAGAATGTATGAAAGAGCATTAGAGGCAATAAAAAAGAGAGCAGGGGAAAGAGGGTAGCCTTTCCTGATGGATCTACCAAGGGAGAAGGATTCAGATAGAAAACTATTGACATCAACTTGAGCAAAGGCGTCATTGAGTAATAGCTTAATATAATTGTAGAATATATTAGGGAAACCAAAGGCCTCAAGCGTCATGGTGATAAATCCTCATTCAATCCTATCATAGGCCTTCTCGAAATCTAGTAGGAGCATAGCAGAATTTTGGTGGGAGACCTTGGACCAATTCATAGCTTCCCAACTGGTAATGAGGTTTTCAAGAATAAATCTACCCTTAATAAAGCCAGTTTGTGTAGAGAATATGAATTTAGGCAGAATATTCTCAAGTCTAATAGCCATAATTTTAGCAAGGATTTTATAGGAAACATTAAGGAGAGTAATAGGGCACCAACTTTTAATAAGAGCCTTGTCACCATCCTTAGGAATCAGTTTAATAATCCCTCTATATATCTCATGAAGGTCATTAAATATCCAACTAATGTTAGATTTATAAAATTCCACAGGCAGATCGTCAGGTCCAGGAGCCTTGTCATTTTTTAAAGAATTAATGGTTTTTTCAACCTCTTCAATAGAGATGCTTTGACCAAGAAGGTCAGATTCCTGAATGGAGATTCTATTGGGAATGAAGGTTCTATACTCATTTCTGAGGGAGTTGGCCTCCTCTGTATCCTCAAAGGTAAATAAGTTATGGTAGAATGTGACAAAGACCTCTTTAATGCTATCCACATTATCAATTTCAATTTTGTCAACGACAATCCTGTTTATAGATTCACTAGCATGTTTCTGCTTATGAAGGTTAAAGAATAATTTGGAGCCTTTGTCGGCATACTAAAGCCAGTGAGCACGGGATCTAATTCTAGCTCCTCTGACTCTATCCTGTTGGTGTTTTCTAAGATCATCCCTATCCTTAGTGACAAGAGGGACAAGGTTAAAGTCGGAAGGATTGGTTTGAATGTCTAACTCAGAAGATCTCAATTTAGAGGAGAAGACATTTTTGGTAAATCTAAAATCTTTGTCTTTCTTCTAACCAATGGTTTGGAGAAGAGCTTTCCAAGAATGGATGTTGTGTTCCCACATATCAATATAGGCTAGGGAGGGGGATCAATTCTTGTTAATAAACCTAATAAGACTAATGGCGGAGAGAACATCTTCATCTTGGAGTAGAGTAGAGTTGAGAATGAATTTTGGGTTGCTAGACTTAGTAGGAACATGGGAGTTATTAAATTTAATAAACACAGAGATAGGATGGTGATAAGAAAGTGAGGTGGGGGTCATGGTTACCATGTTCCCCTGCAAATCAAGAAGGAATGAGAAGTAGTTCTTGTTTACATAGAATCTATCAAGTCTAGCATAAATTCTAGAAGGCCCTTGCTGAAAGTTGCACCAAATATGCTAGAGACCATGGTTAGAATTCATATTTCCCACTCAGGGGTCAAACAACAGTTTAGAGTGTTTCATCCCATTCCATTGTTCTTTTTCTAAATATTTCCAGGAAAAGGGGAGCCCACTAGCTTTGTCAACTTGGGATTCAGTCATATTAAAGTCCCCCCAAAGATCCACAACATATCAGGAAGAGATGTCATCCATGACCAAAGGACCGATCTCTCCTTGAAATCATTGGAGGCATATATCGAACAAATACCAAAAGTAAGAGAATTAGTGCTAATAGTAACCCAGGTGGCCCTATTACAAGGGGAAACACCCTTGTTCGTAATAAACTTAGCTCATTTAGGGTTGATCAATAATCCCACCCCACCTCTGCCTTTCAGATAGTCAGAGTAAACTTTTACTGCATCTTTCCATATAAAATTAAGATTAACTTCAAGCATAAAGCCGATAGCTTTTAATTCCTACAACATAAGAATATATATTGATTTAACAATTTCGATGTATCGTTTAACAATATTCTTCTTGACTAGGGATTCAAGTCCCCTAATATTCCAAGAGATGCAATTCATGAGGAAACAAGTGAGGAAGAGGAGCACATAAGGTCCATGGACCCATCATTGAAAATAGTAGGAGTAGAGGAGATATCCTCAATACTTTTCACAGAGGTGATTTTATTCTTTGAGCCCAAAGGCCGCCCTCTTCTTATAGATTTGGGGATATCATTTTTGCAATCGAAGTCTTCATTGTCAGACACAAGTGGCATTATGAGCTCCATATCGACAATAGAATTAGGAATCACGGAGGAAGTATCACGAGATGTAGATTTACTGGTGGGTACGGATATCTGAGAATGGTTGGCGGTAGCGGGGAAGATCTCAAGTATACAGTCATCATATATCTCCTTAAATACCTTTGGAGGGAGGTTTTGCAATTGCTCACTGTCAACATTCTCACTCACAGCTCTATGAGATGAAGTACCACTGGGGGAGTTAACAGGAGGGAAACCGGTAGGAGAAACCGAAGGAGAAGCATGGGAGGAGGTAGATGTAGGAAAACTCACATCAGCAACAGAAGCCTATTTATTAATCCTTCTTCTCCTTTTTTTGGATTTTTTTATAATAGTTTGAAAGCCGTCGGGTTGAATCATGTTCGTATTAGATTCTAAAGCAGTGGGAGTCACCAAGTGGGATTGGGAGTGATGAAGAACATGGGAAGGAGGGTTAACAACAATATTACTCTTAGGAGGTTCAGTTTGAGGAGTAGTAGAGGTCATGGGTGAAACTTGTCCAAGATTCTTCGAGGCATGAGCAGTGGGGGATAGAGTTGGCAACATAGAAGTTGTTTTACGCTTAATGATGGGGCAATCCTTTCTTAGGTGACCATGTTTTTTACAAAGAAAACATGCATTAAGGCCTCCAATAATCTAAATAATATTTAATATTTTCAATAATACTAAGGTCAATAATTATGATTTTAAAGTTGTTCTTGTTGATAATGACTATATATAATTGAATGAAATATATTTTTATATCTAAAAAATGCCATCATGTGATACCACATAAGTCCACCAATAAAACATTACATAATGTATATATAATGTATGAGAGATATGAGTTCCTGGTGTATTTTAGATGCTAGATAGACATTGCCCTCCACAAGTATTGGTCTCACTTTATTTTACAGATTAACAAAAAACATTGCTAATGTGACATTAGATTTGATGATGTGGTCTTAAGTTGTAAGTAGGAGGCTTGCAAGTAACCACTATAAAAAAAATTGGGAGTGATTTGAAAATTTCACATAAGATTTTGAGAAGTGTAAAATTAGTTTGCTTAACTACATGATCCATTCCCCTATATAAACTAAAAATATTTTTTTCAAATATTACAATAAAAAATTACAAGTGTTTCAAGTGTCTTAAATATTTATTAACTTGATAATATAGTTTTACTCTTAAATTTTGTTTCTTATTATTATTGTATTTTATTTGTTATCATTAAGAAGTGCCTAGAATATATATTATTACCTTTCTTCTAATTGTTTAAAAAAATTAACATAAATCTTTATATCATTAAGAATCATAGATTTCCACAGTCCATGAGTTAATCTTAATGCAGTAATGTGCTTCTAGATTAGATAGCGTAAGTATTTTTTGCATAGATTGTGTAAGTATTTTTTTGCATCAACGTTTGAGATCACATTCCATCATCCATCATGAGAATGATAGAAAGCAGCAGAAGAAGAAAAATGTCAACTTCCCATATCATGTCGACTTCATTCATTCTTTTTTTTTTGTTGTATTGAAGAAAGCTCATAAAAAATTACAAAAATAAATGGCAGTCCAAAAGGATTGCACAAGATATATAAAAATATGATACAATTGCTACATCACAATATAATTAGTCCTAAGGAAATAGCATCAACAACAACTCATGTAGGCTGAATACACATTGCCAATAGTTGAAACAAATAATGGGGCCAAATACACATTAAAACAACCGGCTACAACAACCCAGCTCATTAAACATATAAGGTGAATAAAATCATACTTGGAAATTTGTAAATGTTTGCACTTTCTTGGCACATTTGGTCTCTCCATTTGAAGCTGCATAAACTAATGATAATCCAAATGCATGTTGCCCCTCATGTATTGCTTTGAAATGGGAATTCATGATTATTTTAAGCTTGAAACTTGAAGAGCCTATGTAGCTATCTAGAACATTTCATTTCCCCTTAAAGTTGCAAAAAATGGTATTTTATCTCATCCAATTGTCTATTGTATCTAGATCTATCTTTACAGAACATACAAAAACTAGTTCAAGCATAATGTTTGAGTAACACACTATAGTATCTACTTCTTGATGCAAACAATGATTAGAAAATAATGCACTACATTTACTTTTCCAAATATGCAACAAAATACACTGCCTCATAGAATCTACAACCACATTCTTATGAAGAGAAAAGCCAAAAATTATCTTCTTTCATCTTAGAGTATGATAGAAAATAGAAGGAAAATGATTAAATATAAGGTTCCATTTAATTTATCTCTAGGACAATTCCAAAAGATATGTTCTAAGTTTCAGTATGATGACAAAACAGACATGTAGCTGCTCGCAATGACAAATATCTCTGTTTATCTCCAACACCTGTAGTTTTTGATGTAAAATTTTCCAAGACTAAATTTGTGCATTTGCTTCAGCCTTAGTTTTCTAGATTTGTGCGCTCAAGCTAATCTATTTCCATTCTGTTAACCTACAATTCCATTTGTTATTGAATCATGTGTTTAACTTCAAAATTGGAAGAATTTATAGATATATTTTTTTAGAGGGAAAAAAGGCAGCAGATACTTACCCAACCATAGTCAATCCCTGAAGACACTGCACTATAAAGGAGCAGACAACTTCCTAAGTAGTTCCATAGGGACCAATGACTCTACAAAAACCAAAAACCCTTTAATCTGTTATTTAACTTAAAGTAATCCTTGAAATCTTTCTATTTGGACTAGTCAAGGGAGTTGAAGTCTCAGATATCATTAAAATGTTTCACCCCCTTCTTAACAAGTTAGCCAACATGTTTGGAAAACTGACAATTAGAAATTCAAAACAACATAAATAAAGAAGATAGAAGAGAGAAAATCATATGCTATATTTTATTGATCAAATGATACTTATTTATACAATCATGGAGACAAACCACTTTCCTATAAATCTGATAAACTAGCTGACAACAAACTATAGAGGAATGATAGCTAACTGTGAGAAGGAGGACATATCTATTTTAGACATTGTTTGCAACTCAAACTCTTTGCCACATATGCAACACACACAATGATTCAGTTTTGAATTATTCCAACACTCCCCCTTAAGGAATAATTGAATCAAGATGGACTACTACCATATCTGCATACTACAAACTAGGAATTAAACTGACTTGTAACATAAAACAAAACAATACATTTATTCTAATCTATTCTTCAAAAAAATTTCATAGACCAGTAAGGCTTCTTGAAGTTTCTCCCACTTATTGCTATAGTCATGTAGCTATCATCCAATCTTCGAACACCATTGCACATGAAATGCCTCATGACCTTCGTAAAGGTATGATGCTAAGCTTCCAAATTTTCAGAACTAACTGACACCAATCCTCACATGTGTGTCTCATAACCTCAATGAGGTATAGTTTCTCCGATCTGTTAGCACCTCATAATATTAAGCATCTAACTAGCCTTTACTGTAGCTTTTTCTATCTTCAAAGCATTGACTTCTTCAAAATATGGCAAGTCCTTCATCTTCAATGAGATCATTGTCACTATTACCTGATAGTTCCTCAACTATGATTGACATCCTCGTAGCTCTGATACCAAATTAGAAATTCAAAAGAAGCATAAATAAAGAAGACTTGAGAGAAAATCATATGCTATATATTATTGATCTAATGATACTTATTTATAAAATCATGGAAACAAACCACTTTCCTATAAATCTGCTAAACTAACTGACAAAAAATTACATAGGAATGATAACTAACAGTGAGAAGGAGGATAGATCGATTTTAGACATTGTTTGCAACTCAAACTCTTTGCCACGTATGCAACACACACAATGATTCAATTTTGACTTATTCCAACGCTGACAGCCAAAGGTTGTCCATGATATTGTATAAGCCTCTTCCATCAAATGAAAGAATTAGCAAAGTTGAAACCATGTTGTAACGAGCTCTTCCTCCAATTCAAACAATTGCAAACTAACTTTCAAGCCTTCCAAATAGATTGCAATGAAAAGGATCCTTTAATACGAAAAAAAGGGAGCAAGTAAAATCTTATTGAGCCATCACACATTATGTCATCTATTATTCATATCAGCAAAAGCTATTCTATGTCATACCAAAATTTTCTATTGCTCAACTTCTCATACAACTCTTATTATCCATTTAGCAGATAAACATATCCCTTGAATCCTAAGATCCAAGAGACCCACCCATCCTCTATGCTTAGGTTGAATACAATGTCACTAGAAAGAAAATTTGAAACCCGCCTTACCATCCTAATTTGTCCACAAAAATTATCGAATAAATTATCTCAACAAAATGTATAATATTGTTATATAAATATATAAGATAAATTTATAATTTTATAATATTAATTTATATGATTAAATATTATAGATACTATATAATAATTAATTAATAACTATACAATATATATAATTTATAAGCAAGATATATATTCCACAGCAAATTTTAAGTCTTCTTCTCCTTTATGTCATACTGGTAAATTAATTTCCAGAATCACATATGGATTTGGTAAATTAATTTCTAGAATCACATATACATTTACATCCACTTGGTATTCCTTGACAAATTCCATACTGATGACAATCCATTGAAAGAGCATGCCAAAAAATAAGGTAATTTATTTTGATTTGCTTCTATGTCAGTTGAGAACTTATAGCTATTGTTTGTGTGATACATATTCTCTATTATCCTATTAACCGTTCACTTTGACCACCACAAAAATTGTACAAATGATATAATTGTTTACTATGGATCTAAAGTTGCACAATTTTCTAAATTATTAATTTTTTTCACATATACAACCAGATTGTACTTTGATGAATAAATTATTTTTTTAATAGACTTTTAGTTTGTATGTTTAATAAAAAATT
>MU225394.1:3575033-3589290 GCA_018584345.1 Thuja plicata | reverse complement strand
TATTCTATTAAACAATATATTTTATCTAACATACATATATTTTGTCGTATGACATTGAATATTGAATATTTTCTTTCACATTAAACTTTACAATTTACATTAAAATTATATAATTATGTTATATATTTTAACCAATATATATTGTACTTGATATTAGAATTATTTTCTATATACTTTATATTATAGTGAAATTTATTAAATTTTAAATTATATAATATATTAAATATTAAATTATTTAATTCAATTTATGTTAGAATTATTAAAATTCATCTACTCAATATTTTTTAATTCAAATCTATATTTTATGTTTTATACTTAAAAGATTCAATAACAACTTAATATTATCTATCTTATATTATTAAATTTTATATTTAATAATTTACATCAAAATAGTATTTTTATATTTAATATTAATATTATATTTAATGTTTACATCTAATTTTTTATTGAAATTAAATTAAATATTTAGCATTTAATATTAATTGTACATTTTAAATTAAAATTTACTGTTTATATTTCAGATTTATTAATAAATAAAATGATATAAAATAAATAATTTTAAAAATTAATACAATCCATAATTAATATTAGTATACGTTGTAGGTAATTTTAATAAAATTTTAATAATAGTATACCTATCGTGTAATGGTGTTACGTGCAGGGCTCAACGGAGAGTTCAAACCTGATCACAATAATGTCAGACAATGGATAAAAGCGGTTGTACAGATTGCACATATATACATGAACGAACGGAATAGTTTGATCAAACGAAATGACAATTTGTAAGCGGGCCCCACAAAAGACAACACACACTGGTCAATGGTCAAAGGTTAGTGTGTGATGTTTAAGCCGCGCGCTCACCTATGGCCAGTCCAAACTTGTCTTCCATTTTCTTACCTAACTCTTGATATGAGGGCAGTCTATTGAAGTGACCTTATTGATCTTCACTCTAAACATACAATCAGATCTTTGAATAAGGGCTGTAATTTTGGATTGACATTTATTTCTTTGATAAATTTAGACCAGTTCTTTAGCTTCTCTTTCCATTAAATCGTTTGATTTTTCTATGAATTTTTCTTTAGATACGTTTGTGTAAGTTCATAGTATTCATTGACAAAATTAGTTGTGTTCTTCACTCTAAATATATGCTCAGATCTGTGAATAAGGTCTCTAATTTCTTAGATATTTTTTCTGTGATAATTTTAGGACTTTTTATAAATGCGCCTTTCAACCATTTAAACATTACATAGACTAGATTGTACTTAAAACTAGAGTGATATCTTGAAAGATGGATTTGTAATTTTATTTTTGTGAAGTAGATAATGGTTTTTCCTGCGTTTCATTACTGAGCTATGTAGGTTACAGAGATCGGGTAATGAGCTTCGTTTATCTGTGTTCATACATTACTTGACTGTGTTAGCCATTCCTTCAAATGCAATCTGACCCACAGTTTTGCCAGTAATGTCATCAAGAGTCATACACGCCATGACCTGTGCAGCCATACTGGCAGTTCCCATGCCTGCCATTCTCTATTGAATTCCAACAGAATTATCACCCATTTCAGTAGGGACAACAACAGGCTTGGACACATGCATCACCAATTATTTTCTAGTCCTAAAGTGCCCTCGGTCCTTGATGCAGGCATTCCTCCATCTCTGGTATGTACTACGCAACCAAGTCCTTCTCCCAGATCAGGCATTTTAGATTTTCAAGAGGCTTACAAGTATATATTCTTTGTGGATTCCTCCCAAGACTTCTCATACTCCCTTTGTAATCTTGCTCCTGTATTTCTCTTTGATTCTTCTGATTGGTCTTCCTTATTCCACATACACTCTTATAATTTTTTCATTTAAATTTTTTCTTGAATGAAGAATATATATATATATTATGCGTTCATTCACAAATTTGCTTACACTTCTTTAACATATATTTATGTTTTATATCTCCTTATATCTTCTTGTATTTCTACTGGTAAATCTAGTAAATATTCTTTGAATCGAATGATATATCATTGTATTATTACTGCTGTTATTTTCCCTAATTTTTCATTCTGTAAAATCTGCTCTTTATCCACTTCAATTTTGAATTATATTTCATTTAAGAAACACCATCAAATATTTTTTCAAGTCTCCATATACTTATTTCAAATGTGGATGCATCTCTTACAATGATTTTTTCCTTGTGTTTGCATATGAATATCTGTAGACATGATATTTTATTGTTTTATACTCACTGCATTTACAAGTCTTCTTGCTTTGGTTCAATCAAATTTCTTAATTGCTCCAAAAACATCGTCATCTCACCTTCATTAACCATCTTAAAGGAGGCGGACTTTCACAAAAAAAAATGACTTTTTAGATAGAGACATCTCTATAAGGGAGAATTGGCCTTTTTAATTGAGACGCCTCATGTTTATTAATGTGGTATTATAATATGAGGTAGACGATCCTAATTATTATTCTTAATGTATTTAAACTCCCGTAAATGATATGACTACTCCAAGGTAGTTGGGTTTCAAGCAATGTTATTCCTCTCCATTGAGTCGGTCTGTAATAACATTATTTAATATTCATTTAATTTTTCTCATATAAAAATAATGAATGTAGATGGAAATTCAGTGTTGACTTCACATCACAATGTAATTTGTTCTTAAATCACACTTTTCATTCTATGATTAAAAAGAATTACTTTTATTGAAAATACAACTATGATTTTTACTAAGAATGAGATACAAAACTACAATTTGAGACTTATTATTTTGAACCACTAACACATCACATGAAATGTTTATTGGAAATCTATTCTTAAATCAAAATTTTCATTCCATGATAAAAAAACATATACTTAGACATATGTAATATAATTAATTTGAAATCCAAACTTACAAATGATAATCTTTAACCTCAATCTAGAAAGATGTTTCAGTTTTCTTCTTGCTTATAAAAACTCCATTATTCAACGCCCAATTATGAAATTTCATTTTTTCCCCAAACTCAAGTGGACCTTAAAGCAAGTGATATAGTTTTATTCAAATTGTCTAACTTCTCCAATGGCTATAATATATTGACTCTTAACTAGAAATGAAAAATTTGCTTTCACATTACAACACAACTATTATTGTAATCCATTTTGTATAGTCCTTTGGCAAAAACAAAACAATCTTGCCAACATTTTGGCAGGAACTAAGCTGCTTTGCAGCCTTGTTTATGATGGTTTGGCCATTTTAATACCTTTCATTTTACGTTTTAAGAAAAATATTGATTGTCATTTTTTTTAATTTATAAATTATTTTAAATTGAAATCTTTTATTAATTAGTAATACATAAATTAAACATAAAAAATATTTTATTCTTAATTAAGTAGTGTAAATAATCTAGTTGCTATTTTAAAACATGTTATTTTTGGTAAAACAGTGTACTCATTTTATTATATTATAAAAGTTGTATACAAAAGAAACTTGGTTCATGGGAGCATACTGACATGAAAGAACCAAGCAAAGAAAACCTCTGATTGTAACTCCAGATGCAAAATCGAAAACCTAAGACACCTACTAGATTTTCCCCCTCATTTTTGTAGCTAAAAAATGCATCATTACATGGAGAAAGATCCCAATACAAGATATCCCACCAAACAGATACGCAGAAAAAAGCCCCAAGGTTTGTCTCATATCATCATCTTGTCATGTCATTACAAAAATAAATTTTTAAGACTAGTGTAGCAAGGAAGAGGAGGAAGAAGTAGCATCCCAAGTAGAAGCATCGAAGGAAGAACCCTACTCATGAGATGTCATCTCGACAGCCGTGTCCTTCAAAGATGGATGATCATCCACAAGAAGAGGGAGATGATCATCCTGGTAATATGCGACCACCTGGAGAGGAGGCACAGGAGGGATGTCATCCCCAATGCAATGATCTAAATGAAGTATCAAAGTTCGAACTGCCAGGAAGCAATCAAGTGTCAGGTCAGCCACATGTGCATCGTTGGTACAAATTCTTTTGTAATGAAATTCAAGCCACCGTCTTTCAAAGCATTTCTAACCCCAACATATACATCTCTATAACAATTTTTAGCTATAAATGATTTAAAATCCATTATCCCAGCAATGGGGAAATAACCATAATCTAGCTTGTGATATTTAAGTAGCGACATTAGAAGATCTTCATCAAAAATTTATGGGTTTGGAAGCTTCTTAGCAATATTAAAGAAAAAATCAACATCAATGGCTAAATCAATAATGACCTTAAGAAGTCGATATGCTAATTTTGTTAGCAGAACATACGTATGGGAGTTTAACCAGTCCAACCCCAAAAAAGTGTGGATAACAACTTTCGTATGTGCAAAAGCAATATTAAAAATAGTAGTAGGATTTTGAACATCAAACTCACCATTGCCCGTAATCTCCCATTGTAACTGAGGGAGATGAATTTTGTGTTCTATGACATTATACCAACAGAAGAGGCAGAACTAGTTCAATAGGATGAAAATTACAAGTAAAAAATGAAAACAAGGCGAGGAGATAAATAGTAGTCCCACCAAATTGAAGAGAGCCGCCAAGTTGGCACAAACAAAGTAAATAAGGAGCATTTAAGAAAATGCAAGGCTAGCTCAAGAAACCAACAACCTTACCAACATGATGCAAGTCAGGGATTAGAAAGCAAAGACTAACTCGTATTACATGGGAGAATGAGTACAAATGGACAGAGATCAGGGCCAATCTGACAGTGTAGGGGAACATAAATTATCCAAGGGTCATGCAAAGTACCAAAACATCATAAGGGAAATGAACTATAAATCCAAAGATCTGACCCACAATCTTGCACCGAGTATATACATCAGCTCGAAGGAAGAAAAGTATGATTGCATCCAATAAATATGACATGACACAAAGTAGTAAGAAGATGCCATCCATAATTTAAACAAAAAACATGTGCCAACCAATTCGCTACCAAACAAACAAGAGATCGGGATGAAGTTTACCCTGAAAAGAATCATTGAAATAAATATATAATAATCACAGAGATGTATCACAAAAAATGACAAGAACCAAAAAACATCCAAACCAATGAAGATCAGATCAGAATAAGACAATAATTTGTCTCACCCTAACCAAATATTTATTGGTCTGAACAAATGGAATATATAAGTGAAGGGCCAATTGCCGCATAGTGAAGAACTCAAAAATATTTAAGATTGTAAATCTGTATCTTAAGCCCCACTGGGGATTTGATGAGAAATCCATCAGAAAAGTAGAAGCATATTCAAGCCACTGAAGGTCAGATTAGGAAAAACCTTACCCTGACCAGTTAATTCAGTGGTCTAAGAATATGATCTTAAATTAAGCACCTTTGAAGAATTTGACAAGACTTAACCTCATAAATCATAGATGGTATATATGTAGAATCCCCAAACTTTTTTAGTATTTTTTTGTTAAGAGAAGGGTAGGCATCAAAACCCAAAAAAAATATCAAAAAAGACAAGACTTCCTTTGATACATATTGTAGAGGAATATTATCATCAATATCCTTGTTTGCAAGAAAATCAGCAACCACATTAAGCTCGTGAAAACAATGTTTGACCTCATAATGAGACAAAGCTTGAAGTTGTATCTAAACCTTCTCCAAATGATATTTAAGATTCCAACAACTTGTGCTTTTGTTTATAATTGCTTGATAAATGACCATTGAATCCAGGCCTTCAATCACCAAATTTTTAATGTGTTGGTGCCCCAAGATGGGCTTTATGCCACTAAGGCTACCAGTACACCCTTCACCGGATTCTATAGAGATGTCAACTCTAATTATCAAACTTCCTAAGAGGACTGGAGAAACTGACAAGGATACTAAACTATCCTTCTACACTTATGGTTCTGCAAGACCCGGGGGGACTCCCTCTATCCTCTCACAACCTCTGCACCCATCTTGTGAAATGAATAAAACTAGTAGAAAATCTCACATAAACTAAACAGAAATAGGAGAATATTGCAGATTGGAAAAATCTTCAGTGATCCTCAACTAAATTGGAGTACGAGATGGGTATTACTGTATCACAACATTAAAAAAAATGGTTTAACATGATTTAATCAAATTTATAGCAAATTTGGGTGATTTGAAACAATACATGACCTAGTAAGACACCACAACATTGATCAATACCCAATTCCACTGGCATGGAGTTACAAGCATAAAAAATTTAGTATGACATAAATTCACTAAATAGCTTTCAGATCTGAGAAACTATTTCCTTACAATAGTCCTTAACTGCAACCCTAACCCTCACTTCTTATAAAGATCCTAGCATAAACCTCATGAATTTGTAAATTAGTTCAAGCACTTAGTTGACCATAAGATCAAAGCGAGAAATGAACTCACATACATCATAACAATGTACTAAAACATAAAGAAATCCTTGACCTCTTTCCACTTGAAAACTCATGAAATTCATACACGGGAGAGATAGGGATCAGAAATCATATATACCCATTATCCCACTGCTATCTTCAATCATACATTATTTCATAACTCATAAACCCAAAACCTACAACAAAATCAGACAAACAATGCTTCAATATTTTCTCTATGAATGTTTAACAAAATTTCACAATCACCCAAACACTTGCTAATGGAACCTAAAATTTGGAACCCCTAAAAAGTGATATGAAAATCCTTATATAGAATCAAGGATCAAAAAGCAACTGATCACTCTAGGGCATAAACAAACATTAATGCTCAACCAAAAAAATTAGAAAGAAATGCCAACCACCACAATGATGAGAGAAAAGACCTCAAAAGGCCAACAAGGTTACAAATATCTCCAAATCGGTGAAAACCTAACCCATCTAGTCAATACATTAATGCAGGAAAAAATCATCCTCCCTACAATGTATCGTGGCCATATGAAATCAATTCAAATAGAAAGTTGATCCATCTACCCTTCTACAACTTACAACGCAATGCCATGGCAATAAAACCCTAAGGGCAAAAATAAATTCAAAAGAAACCCTTCCCAACAGTCACTTTAGCGCGGGAAAAACATCAACGGGTCACATTTAAACACTTCTTCAACTTTAAAACCCATTCGTTGATCCTCACTTATAAGTATTCAGGCACCAAGAAAAAAAATAACCATGACCTAATCAACCACCTGACGACCACCACACGACAAGCCCTGATTTTCTTTTGAAACCACCTGTTCACCATCTCAATCGCGTTAGCCCCACCAACCTTACTGTCAACCTGGGACGTGTGCCAACACTATGTGATCTTGCGCCCCATATCCTTCTTGCAACTTTCTTCATGGGATCATAACAACTGTCTGATTTGATCCCTCTATAACCTCCCTTTGTTTCAAATCCCTTTCTTTCTTGCCACGCGTCACCATCTTGTGATCCCGAGGACTTTCTCTCTCCACCCTAATTTCATTACAGGATCATAAGGCTCTGCCATCTGTCACCTCCAAGCCCACCAATACACCTTCTTCCTTCCTTTGGTCTGGACATGCATCGCACCCTCACAATCTCATGCTGACATCATCTTTACGTCACCCTACTTCACGGGATAGCGACGACGCGCCACCTATCCACCTTGTCCCTACTACCTTTTTGCATACACCACATGGCACCATCAAATTTGCTATCATCTCTGCCACATGTCACTATGTCATGATCTCGCGACCTTTCTCTATTCTAGTCACCAACCTTCATAGGATCACGAGAGCCCGACACCTGACACCTTTGGGCCCACATCGGGATTTCAGAAATTACCTTACCTTCTTTCCATTTCCAAAGACCTTCTCCACTGCTACGTGGTATCACCTAATTGGCCTTCAGAAATCACACTTGTAGCCTTCTATTTTTGACAACCCTTTACCTAAGCACAAGACCACAAAATTCTTCATGTTGACCACCAGTTGTCTGCCATCTAACCGCGCGCTTGCAAGCCATATGCCAAAAGGTGCATACCTTTTTGGCACTCAACTATTTCATGATAGGAGTTAAAAACACTAAGTAACTCCCCGAAATGATCAATGTGGGATATATCCCCTTAAGAGTATTTCTTTAGCAACAACGACGCAGAACATGACAGCCATGAACATCCTTTAAATTTCAATCTGCAGAGGCATGAAAGATCGTTGCCCTGAGTAAAACCATATGTCATCTTCTTTGATGATCTTCCATCTGGAAAATGAAAACATGGGATCTCTAGGACTATGGTTTTCCATAGTCAAACATGGAAACCTCTGCAAACTAAACAAGGTACTCTCAGAAAATAGAGTACCAACAAGTGGCTCTGATTGGGAATGTATGCCTCTTGCAGGCATAACAAGATCACGTATCTCTGAGTTGAGAAGACCACACTGATAAAACCAAAAGGAAACTGCCTAAACATAACAACCCAAAAGACAAATCAAATTACTCTAACTATGTACAACATTTACCCCATTGATCATGGAAAAGAAACACTTCACAAGAAGTAAGGCTTCAAGAACTGACCATGAACTAGTAGCTCAAAAAGATCACCTGTCAGCTCTTGGAGAAAATATGAATCCTCCCCCCACTTTCTATGAATTAGATATGGACCTAGCCATATTGGGTCAAACTTCCCATGCTTACCTTTGTCTTCTAATATGGCATTTGACATTAAAATAAGGTCACCTGATTGGAAACTCCCTGCAATTTATCTCCTATCATACAAGTCCTTAACTTGTGTCTGCAAATTTGTGTTCTTATCATGAGCTTCTCTTCTAGTTTCACTTAACTCTATCAGGTCCTCTATCCTCAACTGCATTACATCCTCTAAATCACCATCATAAGTTTGAACAAATTTATAAATCTACATCAAGTTGTTTTGGGGTAATCTAGCATGTATATCATACACTAGATCAAAAGGGGCACACCCTATTGCCTTTTTCATTGTTACCCTGTCTACCCAAACTGCCAACTTCAACATTGAATCCCAAGCCCTCTTACTTTTGTCCACTATCCTCTTGATGATTTTCATCAAGCTCTTGTTGCTTGATTCAACTTTTCCATTCTCTTATGGATGATAAGGTGATGAGTGTGACATCTGGATGCCATAATTATTGCAAAATTCTATATATTCCTTAGACCTGAAACATATTGTATTATCTAAAACTATTCTCTCTTGGCACCCAAATCTTGTTACTTTATGTTCCAACAAAAAATCAGTGAAAATTCTACTTGAAGCCCCTTTAGTTGGGATTGCTTCAACCCATTTGGTGAAGTAATCAGTTTCCACAAGAATCCAAGCATTAGCCATCAAATCATCCATTTTATTATAGCTCCTCTCCATCCAATCAATCCCAAATGCATCAATGTTCTCAATCTCATCCAAACTATATTTCTATATTGTTTCAATCTTTTATTCTTAGATGCATATTTTGACCTTACTTGGGATGTGATCAACTCTAAATCTCCAATAACCCTGAGATTTTTTATACCATGTTTCTTTGCAATCCTCAACCCGAATAGCAATGCTTCATACTCTGCTATATTATGCGTACATGTAAAAATCAAAGTAAAAAAAATTACATGTTTTTCCATGGGGTGATATTAATAATACTCCTGCACCGAAGCCTTCTTTTGAACAAGCTCCATCAAAATACATAGTCCATAAACCCTTGTCACCTAATAATTTCTCCATTTCTTCATTTATTGGTGCAAGTTGATTCTTGTTTTCTTTTGGAAAATTCTCAATCCCAGATGCATTTATATCAGTGTTAATAAGACAAGTCATATTTTTATCTAGGACTTGTTCTGTCATATGTGACACTCTTATCTCTCTTTCAAACTTGACATATTGACCATTAATTCAAAATGTTGTATATGACAAATCACATTGTAAACTTCCTCCCATAGAAGCACTCTATTTTCTTGATAATAACATTCAATAATGAGGAGAAATATCTACAACTAGAACACTCATAATTAGATCTTTGTCATGATATGTTTCCAACTTATAAGGTAGTGACCTTATAGTACCTATTACAAGTACCTCTCTTTAATCTAGAGCACAAAATCTACCTTGGGTAGTATCAACATTCAAATCTAGGGATTTCATTATCTTTACTGGCATCACAGTATTTGAGGCACCATAATCTATCAAACAATTGTTGTGAGGGATCCTTTTCAATTTGAGTTTAGCAACTTCCTCCTCTGACACAATATTATCAGTTGACCTAAGTCAATAATGACTTTGCAAAATTTTCCCATGATTTTTCATTTTATTCTAAACAATACCCTTCTCTGACAGGCTCTTTGATAAGTGTTCTCCTTATCATGAGGTTCTCTCTTTCTTATGATTCTAAGGGTACCTATGTATGTTTATTGCTACTTGTCTCTTCTTGAACATAACTCACTTCCTTGGGATGTAGACCCCTTCTCTGGACACCTATAAATAGGATGTCCTAATTGGTTGCAATGGTAACACTTCATGCTTGCAAAGTAGGAACCTCTTCCTTGTCCACTATTCCTTCCTCTCCAATTGTTACTTGAGCCTCTTCCTCTGCTTGAGCTTCCTTCATGTTTCTTTGTCCACTTTGTCTCACCTTGTGTCTTTGACTCTGTACTCCTACCTCCAAAACCTCCTCTATGGCCTTTGCCATCTATACCTCTTCCTCTTCCTCTATTATTGTTTGAGTCTTTCTTCTTCCTTAGTTTCTCTTCCACTTTAATAGCTAATTGATAACATCTTTGCACTATGGTAGGAGTCAAGAGACTAAGTTCATATTGGATCGTCCACTTTAAGCCATTCAGATATCTGGCTACCTTCACACTCTCATCTTGGGTGACTCTAGACCTCATGCACGATATTTGGAACTCTTCAGTATAAGAGTTAACATCTAACTCTTTTTGCCTAAGACTTTGTCTTTTCTTATGCAACTAGATTTCGTAATCCTAAGGTACATAGACTTTTCTCACCTTTTCCACCATAGCCTTCCATGTAGCTATTGGCCTCTTCCCTTCTTTCTCCCTCTCATCTTGAATGGACTTCCACCAAGTGAAGATAGATCCTCTGAGTCTGCCTTTTTCTACCTTCACATTTTGGGCTTCACTTATTCCATCACATTCAAAGTGATTCTCAAGCCCTTCAATCCAATCCAATACTACCTCTGGTTCCATTTTTCGACTAAAGATAGGAATACCCTCTAGTGCCTTCCTACTTAGGGATTTTAATGCTTCAAAAATGGATCTTCATTAAGGAAAGGGTTTTGTTCAGGGACCTTATCCTCTAGGGCTAATTCTTTGTGCTTTCCTTCTACCTTGTCTTTGACTTCCTCAGTCTTTTCATCTACCTGATCTAGCTTCTGCTCCAAATGAGTCAATCCTTCTCCGAGAAAATTTTTCTCTTCTTCTTGCTCATCCATCTTCTTATCTAATTCGGTATTAGTCACCATTTTTATTCTCCAATTGGCTCTTATGGTTGAAAAATCCACCCACAAGCCTAATCTCATAGGCTTTGATACCAATTTGATAGATACTCTCTAGTGTGCTTGCACTCCTTGGTCAGGACCCTCACTATTCCCAATCCTTCCAATACCCTAACCCTAACTCCTAGGATCTTCCAAGACCTCCTCTATCTGGTTTAGGACTTCTTCAATGCCCCTTCACAAGGTGGCATCCATTAGTGCTTGACTAGGGTAACTATCACTATTGCAATGTTAGTAATAACTGAGAAGGCGAGGGGAGGGGGGGTTAATAAGTGGCCTCAAAAATTAATCCTTAAATCAACCCTTAAAACTTAGTACCACAAATTATACCTCTAGTTATCTTCAGTCCTATAAGATTAATGCCTTGAAATACTTATATCAAATTTCTACTTGTCGGAATACTTTGTAAAACCTTCTTCTGTATGTTTACCAATAAGCAGTCTTCTATTTACCAAAACATAGTAAATAACTAGTGTATACCGATCAATCCAGAATAACTTAAGTGAAATGCAAAACAATAAAGTAATGACTTATAGACACATAACACATGGATTTTTTAACGTGGAAACCCTGTTAAGGGAAAAACCAGTGGAACCGGTACCCTAAATTTTCACTCTTCTAAAGTGAGCTTGGTTAAGAGTCAACCTTGTTAAAGGTTACAAATACACTGTTAGGTGTGATCTTGTTAGAGGATTTAAAAGATAGTTTGTCACTTAGTATATGGCATCTAATGCTACCATCCTTGATCAAACACTCACTTGGCCTGTCAATAGGTATCGGACATATTCAATGCTACTTTCTATGATCAAACTTTTGGATACTCCTTGGGATGTATCTCAATTACAAAAGACTTTTAAGTCCTGCTCAGTTAAGAGACTTTATGCTTCAATGGTTAAACTAAAATAGTAAATTGTTTTGTTCACATATACAACTTGAATTGCATATTTTCAGATCTATTGTATGTGCATTACCTCTCTGATCAATATAATCAATTTAATACCTTTTTTCTACATTGTTCTTCTTTGTGATGTTGTTTCACTATTCGTCGGTGTCTACAAAATCTATCTCTTTCCTCAGCTTGTTGATTAGGTCTGAATGAAGAGTTTCTTCTCCTTCAGAATATCTTCAGCATCTATTCTCTTTTCACTCCCCTTCACCACTTTCATAATGAATTAGGTTGACTCTTTATAGACATGATATCACCATTTCTAGGTTCTTGATTTTCTTGATCTTGGCGTGATCCACAATTCTCGCCCATTAGATTTAAAGAAAAACTCTAGTTTTATCTCATAGAGATCTTCTTTCCAACTAGACAAAGAAGCTTTAAATCCTTTACTTATCTCTGGCTTTATCTTGTCGATCTAAAACAATGATAAGTATCAGTTAAGTCTATTTCTAGCTCTTGACACCTAACCATTTTGTCATTTCTAAACTCTTTGTTCTGTCGGTCAATACTTCAGTTAGTCATCGGTGATAACTGACTGTTCCGTTGGTGTGACTTCAGTTGTCTTTGGGATCTCTATCCATCGGGCAACACTGTAATTCTGTCTGTCAGGTTACTCTATGATTTTCTCGTCGGACAACACTGTGACTTTGCTCGTCGATAATGATGTGCATTTTCTCGTTGGGTAACACTACGAATTTTCTCTTTTACTCTGACCGTCGGTGTGCACTCCGTCGGTGTATACTATCACTTTGTGAATACTTGACTTATATGCATTACTGATAGCATAGCCTTTGACTCATCATTTCTTTGAAGTCTTTGGCAGTATGTCCATGACCATACAAATTATATTAAGTTGACATCGATGACAGTACAATACATTAACTGATTAATGTCTTGCATAAACTTTTTTATGTCTCTGTAATCATCAACTTAACATCTTCAAACATTCAATCAGTTATAGTTCATCAATCTCTCCCTTTGGCATTGATGGAAACACACTACATTATCACACTATATTATTACTAATACAATATGAAATATAACAGTTGAAGTTCATCAAACTACCAATCTAAAGTACTATAACCGATACAAATATTTGATCCTTGGTAAACTCTTATAGCTTAGATTTGATTCTTGTAGCTTTCTATCTGTCTTCAATCCCTTTACTGGATAGATGTAGAATCTTTCTTTCTCTGATGTGATGTGTTCTTCTCTTGTGTCAAAATCTCTCCCTTTGACTATTCTCTTTTCTTTGATGTCTCTTGTTAGCAATTCTCTCCCTTTCTTGTTACATTTCTCCCTCTGGATAATGTGATGGATATAATCTCTTCTTATATAATCTCTCCCTGAAGTGATAATGGATATAATCTCTCCCTTTGATAGCAATGCCAAACAAATATTTTTGACAATAATGTGAAACAAATCCTTTCTATCCATAATACACTCCATGAATTTCCCAATCCATTGGTAATACAACAATTCTGGTGCTTGGAGTAGATAAATACCTTGTTGTGTATAGATTTATCTTTGAAGTCCATCTCTTTTATTGCATCAAGATGAATGATATTATGATAATATGTAGGCTGATGTAGCCTTCTAGTCATTTTACTGACCAGTAGACAAGGCTCTGACCCCTAGTCTCTTTCTCAACTATTCAAATGCATCCTTGGGCAATGGCTTGGTGAAGATATCGGCTGATTGTTCCTTTGATTGCACATATTCAAGTATCACCTCCTTTCCTTGAACTTGTTCTCTCAAATAATGATACTTGATGGCAATATGCTTTGTTTTAGCATGCATGACTGGATTCTTGGAAATGTTTATTGCACTGGTATTATCACAATAGATAATTACTGGTTCAAGAAT